>JAJPUD010008463.1:0-18880 GCA_023553655.1 Myrmecobius fasciatus | reverse complement strand
ATTAAGATAACTCTGAGATACCACTACACACCTGTGAGATTGGCTAAAATGACAGGAAATGATAATGATAACTGTTGGAGGGGATGTGGGAAAAATGGGACACTGATACATTGTTGGTGGAACTGTGAACGGATCCAACCATTCTGGAGAGCAATTTGGAACTATGCTCAAAAAGTTATCGAACTGTGCATACCATTTGACCCAGCAGTGTTTCTACTGGGAATATATCCCAAAGAGATTTTAAAGGAGGGAAAGGGACCCACATGTTCAAAAATGTTTGTGGCAGCCCTTTTTGTGGTGGCAAGAACCTGGAAATTGAAAGGATGCCCATCAATTGGAGAATGGCTGAATAAATTATGGTATATGAATGTTATGGAATATTATTGTTCTGTAAGAAAAAACCAATAGGAGGATTTCAGAGAGGCCTGGAGAGACTTGCATGAACTGATGCTGAGTGAAATCAGCAGAACCAGGAGAACATTATACACAGCAACAAGACTATATGATGATCAATTTTGATGGACATGGTTCTCCTCAACAATGATGTGATTCAAACCAGTTCCTATTGTTCAGCAATGAAGATAGTCATATACATCCAGAGAGAGGCCTGTGGGAACTGAGTGTGAACCACAACACAGCATTTCAACGCTTTCTGTGAATATTTCCATGCATTTTGTTTTCCTTCTTAGGTTGTTTTTTTCATCTTCTCTTTCTAGATCTGATGTTTCTTGTGCAGTAAGATAACTGTATAGATATGTATACATGTATTGTATTTGTCATATAATTTATCCTATTTAGCATATATTAGATTACCTGTCATCTAGGGGTGGGAGGTGGGAGGAAGGAGGGGAAAAGATTGGGAAAAAAGTTTTTGCAAAGGTCAATGTAGAAAAATCATTTTTCAATGTTGTATGATCTAAGGGAAGGTTTCTTTACTATCTCCTCTACTGGGTTTTTGTCTGTGAGTGATCACAAACACTCTTTTCCATCCTGGAAGTATGATCAAGATCCTTGCTCCTCTATGGCTACAAACTCTTGTGTGCTTGTGCTCCTTCCTTATCCTGGGACAGTGACCAAGGATTGAGACCAGATCTCAGTATGGACAATAAAACAGAGTCCAGCTCTCAGGGACAGTAAAAGAATTCCTAAAAATCTCCTTTTGTTTGATTTTTTGTTAAGGTAACTGGGATTAAGTGACTTGTTTCAGATCACACAGCCAGTAAGTGTTAAGTATGTGAACTCAAATTTGAACTCAGGTCCTCCTGCCGTGGTCAGTGCTTTATCCACTGTTCCATCTTGCTGTCTCTATAATCTTCTTTTGAACAGCTTTCTGACCTTCTAGACATCTATCTGTAAGCTGATAATTACAGAAAATACCATAGCCATCACTAATTCAATAGCTGGTTTATTAAGGCATGGTCTGCACTGGTACAGCCTGTGTTGGAGTGTGCTTCATTCTCACCCTAGTACAAGAAACCTTTTATGGCAACCTTCTAAGTTGTCATTGAAAGGAATTATTTTTTACTTCAACCTTTTGTGGATTCTGCTACTCTAGAATTTGGAGGCATAATTTAAAAGTCTTTAGAGAGATTTGGTGGAAAGCTTGAGTGAGTCTGGCTTACTCTGCCATCTTTTTCATCTGCCGTCTTTGCTCCACCTGTCCAGTGCTATTTTGAAGTTCAGATGTCTAATAAAGCACTTATTTAAGTGGCTCCATCAATTAGGGTACTTCCTTCATTGAAGTACTTTTCCATATTTTTTCAACCTCTAAGATTCTTGTCCAAGTTCTTCTGTAAATAATTCATAGAAAATTCAGTAGAAACCTTTCAGTTGGTTATTTTAATATTTCATGAGTTTCAGTACTTCTGTTATTTTTCATTCACACTACACTAGAGTCTCACCTAATTTTCTGGTTAAATACTATTAAGTAACTAGGATCATTAGATCCTAGATCTGTGGATGGAAGGGACTATAGTCAATATAGTCCAGCAGCCTTATTTTGTGGATAAGAATACTATGGTTAGCCAAGGATGCGAATTGATTTCTCAAGGGTCATCCAGGCAGCAAGCATCAGAGATGAGATTCAAACTTGGGTCCTTTGACTCCAGAACTAGGTTTCTTTCTAATTCACCATAGTTCTTGCTGTGTGTTTACTTATAATATTCATACTATTTCATTTATACAAATTACTATCAACAAGTGAAAGTGTAATAATATTTGAGTTACATATGAATATTTGAGATTGATATGTGGAATTTCAAACAGGCAATATAAACAAGAAAAGTAAAGCAATAAAAAACCCCACAAAAATACAGTGTTTGAATTATGTGTCTTAAAACACTAGGAATATCAAATGTTTATAAAGAGATTCAAATTTATCATAGATGTCTCATTAATCTTTCTCTCAGTTGGGGCACAAAGAAAATTTGGTACAGTAGCAACAGCAGCCCAGTGAAACTCCCAATGTACCCTTCCGAATTTCAAATTACCCCTCAAATCTATTTTTGGAGTGGCAGAGTAACAAAACTTCAGGGTGAGAATTTCTCAGAATAAAAAAAAAAACTAAGAAAGTTTGTGAAAGGTCTGTAAAAAGTAAAGTGTGGGCCAGCCTGGAGCATATGCAGTGAGAGTGGGCTTTAGAGATGGCTAAGACAGCAGCAACAACAGTGGTAGGTTTGGAAGCTCTCAACCAAGAGACCATAACATTCTTCTAAATTTGTCTTTTGGTCTTCCCTTTAACCATAGTAACTTCCAATAGTTAGGAATTTTTTCTGTTATTTGCAGATTTTCTCAGCTTATTTCTTGACTTTTAACTCTATTCCAAAGTGGAGCTCTGCTTCTGGAGTAGATGAGTTACTGCCCCAAACTTTAGAGTTTTTGTGGAGCATGTTAGAAGTCATTAAGGTAGTTAGAAGGGGTCTATATAGAGAATGTGAGTATGAGGTGATTATGTTGTCAAGATCTCTATTAAGGGATGAGAAAAAATGAGGTGGGAGAAAGGTAAAGAAAGAAAAATGAGGAAATGATCTCTCAAAAATGGATGTAAGGGAGAATTTTTACAGCAGAGGGGAATTTGGGGAGGATGATGAAACCTCACTCTCTTTGGGTTTGTCTCAAAGATGGGGAAATATGTGTATACATTCAATTATAGAAATGAATCTTATTCCAAAGGAAAGTAGATAAGAAGAGAAGTGATAGAAGGGAGAGTGGATTAAGAGAAGAAGTGGCAAAATAAGTAATTTCTTTTGAAAGAATAAAAATAATGAGAGAAGGCTAAACAGAATAAGATAGTATGGAGTGAAAAACAGTAATCATAATTCTGAATATGAATGTGATGAAGTCAGAGAAGCAAGTAACAGAATAGGTTAGAAAACAGATTTCAAAAATACATTGTTTACAGGAATCATATTTGAAACAGAAAGATAACACACAGAGTCACAATAAGGAAATGGAGCAGTATCTATTATGCTTCAGCTGAAGCAAAAAAAAAAATTAAAAAGCAGTGGTTAAAGTCATGATCTCAGACAAAGCAAAAGCAAAAACAGACCTAATCAAAAGAAATTATGATAGAAAATACATTTGCCTAATATGTACCATAGACTATGAAGTAATATTTACAAAATTATGGAACAAGCTTCTCTAATAAAGACCTTAGTATCAAATAGGTAGGGAACTGAGTCAAATATATGTATATTTGTATATTCTTCAATTAATACTCAAAGAATATGAAGAAGCAAATTTCAAAATAAGAAATCAATGCCATATATAATAATGTAAAATGATTTAAAATCACTATTGATTAGAAAAAATGAAAATTAAAGCAACTCTGAGGTACTGTGCAACTTACACCTATCAGAAATGACAAATGATAAGGAGGGAAGGGAAAGTAGATATACTAATAAATTGTTTAACTGGTCAACAGTTCTGAAGCACAATTTGGAATAATTTTCGTAAATAATTATAAAGCTGTGCATACCTTTAACCCACTGCTATGACTAGTAGGTCTGTAGCTTAAAGAGATCAAAAAAGAAAAAAAAAAGAAAGAAGAAGGACCTATATCTATAAAAATATTGCTGACAGGTCTTTTGTAATGGAAATTGAAGGGATGCTCATTAACTGGGAAATGATTGAACAAATCGTATTATATGATTGTGATACCACACTGTTGTGCTATAAAAAAATATGAAAAAATTTGAGAAGATCTATCTGAATTGATTCAGAGTGCAGTGAGTAGAACCAAGAGATCATATTCAAAGGAGTAGTATGATAACAATAAATTTTGAAAGATGTACACAATCTGACCAACAAAATCTAAAATAATGCAGAGACTCATGATAAAAATTGTTATCTATCTCCAGAGAGTGAGAATTAATAAGCTGCAAGGGCATGTGGAAATATGATTTTCTTACTTTCCTTATCTTGCTTTTTTGCAACACACCAAAAATGAAAACATATTTTTCATAATTTCATATGTACAATGGGTATACCTTTGCTTGTCTTCTCAATGAATGGCTTGGGAAGGCTGAAGAGAGGGAGTGAATTTGAAATTTCAAAATAAAAAATTTTAAATAAATAAATAGTAAATTTTAAATATAAACCTTTCTCTCTGATTCTATTATAATTGGTTTCCTTCAATCATCACAGTAGATTTCATTTTAGATAAAGTGTTCACTTGAAACATTATGTTCATTTGATAGACACAAAAACTGTGACATTAGGTTATGTAACTTTTGCCTAATAACACAACTATTAAATGTCAGAGCAGATACTCAGTAACCGTTTTTTTTTTCTCCCAAGTTCAACACTATTTATACTATAGTTGAAATTCCAGCTCCCTTCCTACTTAATATAGATAGCAGAAAATTCTGCAAATCATAGAAAATCATTTACCCTAAACAATGTTTCAGAAAAAATGATTATAGATACAATCTTTCAAAATATTAGTAACAGCTTGATATTTCTAAAGCAAAATAGTTATCTTTTTTGGATACACACACATACATACACACACTCACTATATAATATTTGGTTGAAAGTATAAATTTAAGTATACATATAATGTGTATATACATGTATACATATAGCTCCATGCACTCATATAACTATGAATAAATGAATAGATACATTCATTATATATATATGTTCATATAAATGTATGTCCACATGCATACATGTCCATGTGTATATTGTACATCATATATGTTTTTCTTTTATGTGTAATAGTTTCTACTGTGTATTTGGAGATGTAAATTATTAGTTTCAAATATTTATATAATGCATATATAATTATTTATATTTCAATAGTATATTATATTATTATTAATACATTATCTATCCTATATTATAAATCTATCATCCCTTTATCAGGAAATAGTCTCAATGCCTCTCTCTTCTCACTCATTCTTATTCTTTTTCTCTATCTCACTCTCTTGCTTTCTCACTCTCTTATATGTTTTCTCTCATATATATATATGTATATACATACACATATACATGCATACATATGTGTATATATATTTAGGTATCATTAAATGTTTATAATATCTATCTCATTTTGCCTTCTAAGTCATCACTTCTCTGCCATGGATAGCATGTTTTATCCTGTGTAATCATGGATATTAATTGTATTGATCATAGTTTTACGGCTTTAAATATTGTTTTTATGATGCTTTCACTCCACAAATTATATTTATTATATTCTTCATCAGTTTATAAAAATCTACAAAATTATTCATTTTTATAATGATGTTGTTTTATAATATATTGTTCTATTTCTACTTACTTCATTCTACAAAAGACTTTCTATTTCTCTGAAATTATGATTCTTTCACTCTCATAGAAAGTATTCTAGCACACTCTTCTAATGCATTATTCAGGCATTTCTCAATGGATGATCTCTTCAGTTCTTTGCATTACATTATATAGGTAACTTTTCTTTCTTTCCTTTTTTCTGAGTCAATTGGGGTTGTGATTTGCCCAGGGTCACACAATTAGGAAGTGTTAAGTGTCCGAGAGCAGATTTGAACTCAGGTCCTCCTGACTTCAGGGCTGGTGTTCTATCCACTGTGCCACCTAACTGCCCCATTTTTCCTATTTTTAAAAAATCTCTTTTGAATATAAGATGTAGCAGTAGTATATTGCTGGATCAAAAGGCACACTTTGTTTAGAAACTTTCTATTCATAATTTCAAATTATTTTCCAAAATGCTCCTGTCAATTCACATGTCAATCAATAATTCAACAATGTGCCTGTTTTCCCTCAGCTCCTCCAGAATTATCCTTTTCCATTTTTGGCTAGCTTTGCCAGTTTTATGGGTATAAGATCTAATCTTAAAGTTTCTTTAATTTTCTTTAATTATTTAACTTACATTTTTCCTGAATTAGTAATGACTTAGAGCATTTTTTAAAAAAAAATTTCTCCAGGTAGCTTAGATTTCTTCCTTTGAGAAATGCTTGTTTATATTCTCATACCATTTATCACTTGGGGAATGATTCTTATGATTATAAAGATAAATCAGCTCCTTATGTATTTTAGAAATGAGACCTGTAGTAAAAAAAAATAAAATGTACCACAAATATCTTCCCAGTTATTTTCCTTTTGATTTTAGTTTTAATGGATTCATTTGTACCAAAAAAATTATGTAATTAAAATTATCCATTGTATACTCTATCTTTTTGTTAGACATGAAATTATTTCCTGAAATCTGATTGTCACCCCTCCCCCCCAAAATTGCTTAGAATCAATTTGCAATGTATCTTGTTTTAAAATATAGATTATAGTATAATTCTAATTTCTTCTATACTTCTGTCCAATATTCTCAGCAATTGTCTTTTTATCTTAGTAGCTGGGAGTTTTGTTTTTATCAAATATTCCCATAGTTATATTAAATAGATTTGCTTCTATAGATTGTATACAAAAACTGCTCCACTGATATATCTTTATTTTTTAACTAGCACCAAATTGTTTTGAGGACAATTTGCTATCTGGTTCACTTAGCCTTCTTTGTTCTCCCTTTTTTCATTATTTTTCTTGAGATTATCACTTTTTCCTGTATTAGAATTTCAATATCATTTTTCTAGTTCTAAAGAAATAATCTTTTGGTACTTTGGTATACCAATGATTAATGTTACTTAGGTTTTAGTGTCATTTTTATTACATAGACACATTCTACCAATAGTGATATTTCTTTATTATTTAATTCTATCTTTAATTCCATCAATACTGGTTTGTAGTTCTAGTTATAGAGTTCTTATGTATATCTTGGTTGGTAGATTTCCAAGTGTTATATATTTTCTGTACTCATTTTGAACCAAATTTATACTTATATCTCTTTATGATAGAATTATTAGCATCATATAAAATTGTTGATTTTGTGTGTACATTTATTTTATATCCTGCAAGGTTTCTGAAGTTAATAATTGTTTCAATGAACTTTACTTGACTTTTTAGGGTTCTTTATGCCTATATATCTGCCCCCAAAACTGATAAATTTTGCTTTCTTTTTACTTATACTTATTCCTTCAATGTATGTGTATTGTCTTTCTTACTGCTATTGCCAGAATTTCTTATATTATCACAACAGACTTGTTTCACCCTCAATTTTATTGGGAAAGATTTTAGCTTTCCCCATTACATGTAATAGATTTGATCTTGATTTATCTTTTTAAGAAAAGGTTAATTATTCCTATGCTTTATATCTTATGAAAAAATTCTATATTTATTGATATAACCATATGATTTGATCAATTTTGTTATTAATTTGATTAATTAATTTTATAGTTTTCCTAATGTTATTATCAGATTTGGAATCATCATACAATCACTTGGAAGTTATAATGAAGGTAGAAGCCAGTCACAGTCCCTGCTGGCAATAAGATTTTATTTGTTTAGATAAGGATAACACAAGAGGCAAAGGGAATAACCTCAATGAATGTTTATCTCTTGTGTAGGGCTGTGTCATTAGCATTATGAAGCATTTCTGCCAAGAAAGGAGTGTTTGAGAGTTTTGCTCTTTGTATTCTTGGCAAAGATCGTGCTAACCAATAGAAAGTTCTTAACATTTTCCCAACTTTGTTGAAAGGCAAGTGTATTTTGTAGTCAGAGAGGCATGCCAAGGACTTAATAATTGGGAGCAACAGAAAGCATTATCTGGAAACGCCAAAGAGAGTAGCAAGGACCTTAAGAAAAAGTCATTTCATAGAGCCAATCAACAATAAATCAACAAGGATTCATTAACCAAAAGTATCATTTGTGGGGTTCAAAGAAAACTTTATCCAAAAGAAGCCTTGGATTTGGCATGGAAATTGACATTATAAATCTTTAAGACAAATGAGTATTCATTCCATCAAAAGTATGACATACTCCACATGGGGTTGAGACAAGATAGATTTTAGATTTCTATAATTTTAATATTTCAGGACAATATTCCATTTGTTTGGTTTTGATCTTCCACCTACCCCTTCAACTTCAGACTCCCCAACCCCAGTTTCTAGGTCAGTTCTGACTGAATTGAGACCAGCAGAGCCAGGCTTTGAGCTCAGAACTTAAAATGTAGGATGTGATAATCTAAATCTTTACTGGTAAGTACCCTCTAATGAAAAAAAAGCATACTGCAACTATTAAGAAAATCTATCTAGAGTACCATCCCTGAATTCAGGAGCACCTGAGTTCAAATCTAGTCTCAGACACTTAACACTTCTTAGCTGTGTGACCCTGGGCAAGTCACTTAACCCCAATTGTCTCAGCAATTAAAAAAAAAAGAAAATCTATCCACATAAAATACTATGGATATTTAAATTAAAATTCTTGGCTGCTGTTTTAAGTTTTACCACCTGGTGGTAAAATTACATACTACACTCCCTAGCAGGCTAATTAATTGTTTGATTAAGTGACAGCTGGTTAATTTATCAGTTATGGAAAAGAGCTAAATGAATTTAGGATGAGCAGCAATTGCTATTACAATACATCAAGAGTCAACTGAGGGGCAGCTAGGTGGCACAGTGGATAGAGCACCAGCCCTGAAGTCAGGAGGACCTGGGTTCAAATCTGGTCTCAGACACTTAACATTCCCTAGCTGTGTGACCCTGGGCAAGTCACTTAACCTCAATTGCCTCAGCAAAAAGCAAAAAAAAAAAAAGCAAAAAAAAAAAGAAAAGACAATTGAAACACTAACCAAATATATACTTAGTGTCCACCACAGTTAAAAAGTGATATAGACCGAAAAAGGACCAAGAGGACAGTATATATGACAGCTACAATAACATAAATGATAAAAAGCAATCTGATCAATTTTTTGGAATAATCTTGTTTCTAAATAGTTGGTTATGAAACACACCTGTTTCCTCTCAAAAGAGGTAAGTATTATAGGTGTATGTGGGGTTTTTGTACATTGTGAGATGGGATTGCTATACCATCTGGCTTTGTTTAAATGTTTTGTTACAAGGGAATATTTGAAAAGGAAAGATAGAGTTAAAGGGAAGCAATTGTGATATGTTAATAATTTTGTACATATTTCAAACACAGAGATGTACAGATCTTTAAATAGATAGAATTTTCATATATATGCATATATATATATATATATATATACCCCTTTAGTAAGATAGAAGCTCCTTAAAAGTAGATAGTCTTGCTTTTGCATGTACAGTGTTTAACACATTATTTAACACATTAAATACTTAATAAATATTTTTAATTGCTTATTTTATTTTGTCTTTTAATAACATTTTCACTTCCAATGTCAAAAATAACAGTTTTCCTGCCATTTGGGAACTATAGGACATATAAGCCAAGAGATATTCCAGTACATTCAATTCAGTACTTGAGCTGATTCCATGGAAGTAAGTAATCCTTGAAAAATAAGGCAGCTGAAGAAGTCCTGACCAGAATTCTCAATGGGAATGGAGTTCTTGAAACACACACACTACATCTTGTTAATAATAGGATTCAGAATTGGAAGGGACTCTGAAAAATTGTCTAATAGAGCCCCTTTATTTTAAAGATAGCCTCAAAGACTCTTCATTGCCCTTTTGTTTTTTGGAGATACTTTGGGCTTAAGGTTAAATGTACAAAGAATGAAAGGTAAAGTGATATCTAATGATACCTACTGGAGAAAATGATAAGATTTTTCCTCCTTTTTTGAGAGAGGAGCAGAAGTGCAATGAGATGAAAAAAGGATTAGATCTGCAATTTTTAATTTCTCTATTTTTCCTTTTTCCTTGGAGATAACAATAAGCAGAGGCTAAAAAAAGAAGGAATGGTATAAACTATGAATGGTGTTCAGGAAGAGTCAGGATGACCCAGCTAGAGAGAACTGAAATTATGATCAACATCCCACAGTATTCATTGAGGCCTCCTTCACCTTTAGGCTGGTGATCTGTAGAAGTGGTCTGTTCCCTCTTGCTCTTTTTAATCCCAGATCCTGAGGCAGAATAGAAAAGTCTATGAACTTAAAAAATATATTTTTTGTTACCTGTAATATAATGCATTGCCTTTGTAATCTAATGATTTAAAAATAGTGTTCTAAGAAAGGATACATAGGATTCATCAAACTGCCAAATGGGTCCAAACCACAGAAAAAGTCAAGAACTCCTGCTCTAGACTAAATTAGAACCCAACATCAGGAAGTTAAACAAAAGCCATTCCTTAGCTAGACAGATTAAAATGACTCAATCACCTTTGGTTGGGGAAAGCCACCTAGGTCTTTAAATGTTTATTTTTGTTAGGCACTATACTAGGCTTTGGAGACAAAAAGAAATAACTTAGATAACATTCTATAAGGAGATACATTTATATGCATATAAGTTTATGCAAAATAAATACAAGGTAACTTGGGCTTGGAAGCACTAGAGATTTGGAGGAAGGGGAATCAAAGACCTCATGCAGAAGATGATATAGCTTCCTTCAAAGTTCAATTCAAGGCTATCTGCTACATAACATTTTTTCTAATTCCCAATATATTACTATCTCCCTTCCAACTCACATTACATGGCATTCATAATAGAATTATGTATTGACTCCCCTATAGAATGTGGATTATTTATAATAGGACTATGCTAATAAATGCTTACCAATATGAAAAGGGAGGGTAACCTTATACACTTTTAAATTTAATAATCATTATTAGTATTTTCTCTTACCAGTCTTAAGTCTAGATAATCAACAAAACAATAATTCAAGACCTAATTTGTATGACTGATTTTTAAGGTCTAAATATTTACCTCATCTTAAAAATTTGACTATTGGCTCTCAGGATAAAATAGAGCCAGCATAGTCCTAGGACAGGAACTGTTTGGTTTGTGTCTTTGTGTTTCCCAAAACTAGCATAGTATCTAACAGAGTAAATATCTAACAATATCCTAATTATCCTTTACTAGAAAATGATTAAAGAGGTCTGGTCTTGTACATAATATAGAACACCAATTTAGTATCTAACCTAGTTGTCACAGTTTGAACTAATTTATACTTCCTTGGTTGGATAGCAAACTCAATGACAGTCTTAACTCTCTAAAGGCAACATTGACCCAAAGTATCATATAAAAAGGATTAAGTTTCAGAGTTCCACATCTCATGACTACAAGTCCAGTTGTCTTCAACTTAGAGAAACATTCTATTTCCCTTCTCTTAGGCTTTATGCAGGCAGTCTTCCATATTTGGTATACACCTCTGTCTCTTCAAAATTCTAACTTCCTGGAGTTTGGATCAAAGTTGTGAGGTCTTTTCTGATCCCCTGAATTACTCTGACCTCCCACACTAAGATACCTGTCTTGTCTATTTTTAAAAAATATTTAGCAGGGCAGCTAGATGTTGCAGTGGATAGAGTACCAGCCCTGAAGTCAGGAGGACCTGAGTTCAAATATGGTGTCAGACACTTAACACATCCTAGCTGTGTGACCCTAGACAAGTAACTTAACCCTAATTATTTCTGCTATATATATATATATACATATATGTATATATATGCACATTTATATTTATATGTATGTACATGTTGCCTTCCCCTACAAAATTTGAGCTCCTTAAAAACTAGGAATCTTTAATTGGTAGGGTTATTTTTGTCTCCAACTCCAGCCCAGGTCCTGACATATATTAAACATTTAATTAATCTCATTTTATTGATTAAAATAAATTTTATTGAAACAATTGCCCAAGTCTATAAAATCTCTAGGCTGTGTTTAAATGTCTGTCAAAAGTCTCAAGAGTGACAAAGAAGTAGAAGTTGAGGGGATACTCATTAACTGGAGGAATGGCTTAAAAAAAGTTGTGAAATATTATTGTGATAGAATACTATTGTGTTGTAAGAAATGGTAGCAGGTTGATTTTAGAAAAAACATAGAAAGACTTGTAAAAAATAATGAAGAATAAAACGAGTAAAACCAAAAGAACATTGGATACTGTAACAGCAATATTGTTTGAAGAATAATTATGATTGACTTTAAATATTCTGAGTATTATAAATATTCTAATCAACTACAAAAAACCTATAGAAGAAGATGCTATCTACCTCCAAAAAAAAAGAACTGATAGACATATACATAGTATGGTTCTTATGTGTGTGTGTGTGTGCATGTGTGTGTGTGTGTGTGTGTGTGTGTGTGAAATGGGGGCCTTCTCTAATGCAAGTTGAGGAGTGAGGGAGTGACAAACATTAATATGTAACAAAAATAAGCAAAAACATTTTTTAAAGAAAAACTCTCATGAGACCCTAGCAAAGCATCACTCAAAAGGATAAGTTTAAGAGCGTCTTAACAACCTTCCCAAAAAACTGTATTGACACCTCATTTTTAGAGATAGATACTACCCAGATTTTACCAGATGGTTTTTTGATTTGATATTTCATTCCTGTCCTAATTTTTTCTTTCCATTCACATGGGTTTGAAACTTCAGAATCATTCTTAACTCCTTACTTTTTTCATCAATACTTCAATCAATTGCCAACTGTTATGGATTTTACCTTCATAGTAGCTTTCATATGGGGATTCTACTCTCTACTCACACACTCACCATCATAGTTCAAATCCTTATCATCTCTCACCTGGAATTATGAAATATATCTGAGCACTTTTACATGACAATTGTATTAAACACTAGGAATAGAAATATATGCAATAAAATAAATTCCTGCCTTAACAAGTCTACATATTTTAAATGTTAGCATGTAAACATTTAAATATGTTTGATTTTTAAAATTTTTTCACATGGAAAGGATTGGGGTAACATTTTCTTGGAAGAACAAAGAAACAGAGAATATAACTGATGATATCTTTTCATTTAACTCAAAAGACTTTATATTTTGATGAAAGACAGCAAATAAAGGCAATCTAGAAAGGGGACATGGTGAAAGAAATGGTTACACTAAGATAAGGTGAAAGCTCATTTATCAAAGCCCAGCAACAGAGGTCTGAGTGCAGGTTTCCACAGGAAGAAGGATGAGGAGGATGAAAGGTATGGATGGCAGGGTGTACTGTCTTCTGAAACTGAGAGCTCCGGTCTCACATCTATTTTTATTTAGGCAACTTGTCAAACTTCTATGAGATTTCATAAAATTAGGATAGAGTAAATGGCCTCAATTATCTTTTCTAGATCTAAAGCAGAGGGTTTTTTAATCTTTTTGGGCCATGGACCTCTTGGCACTTTGGTAAAATCAAAGGACTCATTCTCAGAATCTTATTTTTGAGCATATAACATAAAATCCATAGGATTACAAATAAAACTAGTCATTTAATATGATTACCAAAATATTTTAAATATTTCATGAATTTTAAAGTAAGAATCCCTGCTCTAAAGTTCTGATTTGGCGAATCAGATCTTCAGAAGTGACTTCTTATTTTATTTAAAATATGTGACTTTCAATAATATTAACCACCTTCATTCTCAAATATAAATTTGGAGATATTCTATATATTTTTGTTTGTATTCTGCTCCTCTTTTATTATTGGGTATAATAAAATATTGGCTAAGTAATTGCTCTGGGCTTCAATTCTCCTGTCTGCAAAATGAGTTGGGCTGCACAAAAGTCAAGATTTAAATTCATTGATCTCATGACTAGAAATATAAATTGAAGTAGAGAGAACAGAGATTGTAGACACAATAGAGAGAGCCAAGTGAAGACTTTTAAGAATATCCATAATACCAGGAAATGGAAAAGGAAAGTGAAGGAGCAATTTAGAGAGGTAGAAGGAGAAACAGGTAGGTGTCTGAACCTAAGGGAAGAAAGAATACACAGTAGGAGAGGGAAGAAAAGAGTAGCACTGAGAATAGAGGAAAGGGTGACTGAATTTGGCAAATAGTTCATTGGTGAACTTAAAAAGAGTAATTTTAAAGTGTATTCTATGAATGAAACTAGCTTATAAGGGGTTAGTTCAAGAGTAGATAGTGGAAAAATTTAGAGTAGATAACTTTTTCATAAAGTATCAAAGTCAATTGTCAAATATAACAAAAAAATAATATTCAAGGTCTGTAGGAAGATAGGAACACTAAAATATGGGTGGTGGAGCTGTGAATTGATCCAATTGTTATGGAATCCAACTTGAAATTATACAAGAAAAGTGACACAACTATTCATTCAAACTTTAAAACATTTCATTGCAACATCAACATCTTTTGGGTTTTTTATATCATTGTTTATAATTAATAAATCCCTTCCAGACTGCACTCTTGACTTTCTTGGATTTTTTATGCAATGCTCCAGAAATATCTTTATCCTTAAAACTTAGTTCATAGATAGATTTCATATATTGAAGTACCCTCTGGACCTGCAGCATATTCTTTTGATTTATTAGTTCTTTGAAAAATGTCTGTTTTAAAGAGGAAGCCAAGGTTAATTATTCGTTCTGCTGTTGCTGTATCTCTCCCTTCCTTCTTCCCTTCTCCCTCCTTCTCCCTCTCTCCCCCTCCCTCCTTTTCTCTCTCTCCTCTCTCTCTCTCTCTCTCTCTCTCTCTCTCTCTCTCTCTTTCTTTCTTTTTCAAAAGAAAAATACAAATACTTCTTATGTGTAATTTAATTTACACAAAAATTAAGGTATACAAAATATTTTTATGAAGTGTTTTAGAAATGAGAACCTGGGACTTTTTAAACCTTGGGCTAAAGCTGTAAAGATAAATGATGAAATTTCCCTATTGCAATGAGCACTCCTTAAGGAGGAAAAAATGATTTGCTAAAGCTCCTTTGCAAACCAATATGATCATGAATTGTCTCTCATTCATGAAGAGGAAGCCACAGCCTTTCTGAGCATAACAAAAGATCTTAAGTTGTTCCTTCCAAGACCTCCTCATGAGTGTCCCATGATAGTTTCTATTTCTGCTTCCACATTAGTCCTCGATATTGAATTAGACATACTCAATCATACTACACGAAATGGGTTTCATTTGCCAACTGAACATGTTTGACTACAAATAGCTTATGTTTCTGTTTTAATCACTTTTTATGCCATCACTGTTCTGCTTTTTGGCAGCTAAATAGAGAAGGGCAACCTGGTAGTTGATAAGAATGTGAAATATATACACTCACTCCTAAATTGGCACATTCTCAAGCTTAGCCTGGTAAAGTCTCATTTAACAATCTTCTCCCCTCCACAATTTATTTTTATCATTTGACCAATATAAGAACTTGAAAGAACTACAAAAAAGCTAGGTCAGTCTTCAAGTTATGTTATATTTAATTTAATACCAATAGAAATTCAAAGGAGCTTCTTTATAAACTAGGCAAAATTACTACTTTTTTCTCAATAAGACTTGGATTTCACTGCTATAGGGAATTCCCAGTGTGGAAAATACTTCCATAAGTATATAAGTATACTGGCACATTTCTTGAAACTTTTCCCCTTAGAGAGTTACCTGAGGTACTTGGAGATTGTTTTGTCTAGGATCAAATAGCCAGTTTGTGTCAGACTCAAGTCCAAGTCTGACTAAAGATTTCTCTCCTGAATTCCAGAATATAATCAATTTTCTATTGGACATTTCAAATTGAATGTCCTATAAGTGTCTCATCCAATATGTCCAAATTGTAGTGGTTTCACAGTTAATTTTCCTGCCACTATAGTGGCATATATAGTGGCATATACTTTCACCATATAATTCTCAAAGGAAGTTTCTTTAAATTCTGGTTGCATCGTCACTTCCTTAGTTGATAAATTCCAGCTGCTCATTTTTGCCTTCAAGATAAAACATAAGCTTTTCTGGAATTTAGAGCCCCTTTTCACCTAACTCCAATCTTTTTTAATTAAACCTATTTTTGCTTTTTGCTTTGTCTGAGATCATGTTTGCTACCATTGCTTTTTTTTTTTTTTTACTTCAGCTGAAATATAATAGATTCTGCTCCAATCCCTTATTTTAACTCTGTAATGTGTCTGTTTCAAGTATGTCTCCTGTAAACAACATATTGTTAGACTCTGGATTCTAATACATTTTGCTATTTGCTTCTGTTTTATAAATGAGCTCATCTCATTCACATTCATAGTTATGATTACTAGTTATGTATTTCCCCCCATCCTGTTTTTATTCCTGTTTACCTTTAACTCTCTCTCTTTTAATCTTGTCCTTTTTCAAAACTTTGTTTTTACTTTTGACAACTATGTTTCTCCATCTGCCCTCTATTTTATCATCCTCTTCTTGACCCATGTCTCTTATTTCTTTCCCATCCCATTTCCTTAATAGACATATACCCAACTGAATGTGTGTGTGTGTGTGTGTGTGTGTGTATGCATGGACATGTGTGTATATTTCTCTCCTTGAATCAATTCCAATGAAAATGAGGTTCTAGCTTTGCCTGCAACCTCCCTGTTTTCTCCTTCACAACAAAAGTACTTCTTGTGCTTCTCTATAAAGTGAAAATTTTTCTCCATTCTACTTCTTGCTTCTCTTCTTCTTCTAATACATCCCTCTTTCTTACTCTCCACTTTGAGATCATCTTACCATAATCCATTCTCACTGATGTCCTCTGTGCATGTAAACTCCATTTAACTGTCTTAATTATAAGTTCTTAGAAGTTGAATTATCATCTTCTCACACAGGAATGTAAATAGATTATTGAATTCTTTATAATTACTTCTTTCAGGTTTACTTTTTTTTCTCTCTCAAGTTCTGTTTCTGAAAATCAGCTTTTCAATTTAGTTTTGGTGTTTTTATGAGAAAACCTTGAAAAGTCCTTTATTTCATAGTATTCATTTTATTTCTGAAGATTACACTTGGTTTTGCTGGAAGAAAATTCTTGCTTGCTGTTCTAGCTACTTTCCTTTCTGGAATATCATATTCCAAACCCTCTGCTCCAATAACATGGCAACTATTAAATCTTGTGTGATTCTAATTGTGGTTCCATAATATCTTAATTATTTTTTTCTATCTGCTCACAATATTTTCTTTTTTATCTGAGACCTCAGTAATTTGGCTATAATATTCCTTGAAGTTTTCATTTTGGGATCTATTTTAGCAGGTGATTAGTGAATTCTTTCAATTTCTATTTTGTTTTCTGGTTTTAGAATTTCAGGATAGCCTTCCTTTATAATTTCTTGAATTATGTTGTTGAGGCTCTTTCTTTGATCATGATTTTCAGATTGTACAATAATTCTTAAATTATAACTTCTCAATTTATTTATTTTCTAGGGAGACATTTCACATTTCCTTCTCTTTTTTTCATTCTTTTTATCTTGTTTTATTGTTTCCTAATGTTTCATGGAGTCATGAGTTTCCATTCAATTTTTGTTTTTAAGGAATTAATTTCATCAGTGAACTCATATATATTGGCCTATTCTTTTTTTTAAGGAATTATTTTCATCAGTGAAATTTTTACATCTTTTTCCATTTGGCCAATTCCATTTTTAATGAGTTTTTTTTTTCAATATATTTTTTGTGATTCTTTTACCAAGCTGTTAATTGTTGGCTTTTTCCATAATTTTCTTGCATTGATTTTATTTTCCCAATTTTTTCTCTACTACTCTTATTTGATATTTAAACTTTTTAAAAATATTTCCAGAAATTCTTGTAGGGTTTGCATCAAATTTACATTATTATTGTAGGTTTTGTTTATAACTTTTGATATAATTGTTTTCTGAGTTTGTGTCTTGATCTTTGTTAACATTATGGTAATATTTTATGGTCAGATTCTTTGTTGATGTTGTTGTTGTTTGTTGTTGTTGTTGTTTTACTCACGTTTGAACTTTATGTTAGGGTTGAACTCTGTTCATGAGATTTAAAGTAATGGGGTTTAGAAGTACTATCACAATCTTTCAAACCTTTTCACGCTGCTATTTTTAAAGCTAGCTCTAGGGTATTTGGATATTTTCAGTACTTCCATGTTGATGGATAGAGGGTTATGATCAATATTTACCTGGTCATTTCCCAGGAAGGATTCCTCATCCCTTATGTCTGATAATGCTTTTTTTTTTTTTTTCTGCCCTGAAACTGTGTTCAAAAATAGGTATAGGCAATAGAGCCAACAGTACCTTAACTTATGTCCAATGTTACCATGGGAATTTCCCCATAACATTTTTCAGTTCAGTTTCCTGATGCCCTTACTATCTCCAATTTGAGAGCTCAAAAAGCTGTTGCTGCTACTATCATCAATTCCAAGTGCTATCACTTTACATCAAGTCTTTTAGGATATAGAAAGTAACTCAGGCTAATACATCTAATATTCCTTCATCTTTCAAGGAATGATCAATTACTACAATTTGGATATTATACCAAAAATGTAGACAATTTACTCTTTTATCCTTAAACATCTGATTTCTGTACATATTCAAAGCAGATGATAATACTAGAGCTTTGAGCAATGCACAAATTCCTCTTGCAGAAATTTACCATATCTTCCTCTTTCCTTTTTCTAATCAAATTAACTAAAGGCTTATCTATTTTGTTGGTTTTTTCATAAAACCAACTCTTACTG
>JAJPUD010008462.1:40010-89110 GCA_023553655.1 Myrmecobius fasciatus | reverse complement strand
TTCCAGAGTATCTTCTTCTAGAAATATGTTGTCCTCCAGATATTGTGGATTTTTTTACTTCAAAATTAGTCTAGAGGCTTCATTTGTTGTTGGTTTGAGGGAAAGTTAGAGAAGGTTACAGAGACTCCTGTCTGATCTCTGCCATCTTGGCTCTATCCCCCGGAAGTCTTGAAAAGTGACTTTTAAAAAAAATTTTGAACAAGTGACTTTAATTGAGATGTCAGTTTCCTTAACTATAAAACAAAAGGATTGAGCTAGTTCAAATATACTATCTCTTTTAACCCTTGGATTTTGTGATTTTGTAATTAAAAAAAAAAAATTGATAGCCTCAACAGGAGGTCTCAGCTATATTTTTAGAAAAGGGATTTTACTACACATTTCAGTAGCTCTTATGCCATTATTTAAATATTAATAAAAGAGTTACTCCATGGGGAAAAATACAACTGACAAGCTACATAAGATTTTAATTACTTAGTATGATTTTAAGACATTGATATAGGAGAATTCATTATTTATACAAAAGATTTCTCTAATAGATGGCTAGCATCTTGAAATTCAAAACATGCTTCTCCATTTGGCCAGATTTCCTGAATTTATTATTGGGCTAGATTTATTGTGAAGGAGTGTATTAGTGCCCACTTTGGTATTCAGAAGAGATGGAATATCTTATTATATTCTCAACCATTTTCTCTGCAGTCCAGAAATATCGCAGGCTCAAGGGCTGGAGGGCAGAATCATCACCAGCAGGTCATTAGAAAATCTATGTACCATGGGAAAAAATTCTGCTATCTCAGCCATGTTTAACTCTCTCAATTTTCTGAAAAAGTATTAGAGTACAGAGATCAGAAGGGGATTGTTGGTATTTCATTCTATGCAGATTCACTCTTGCCAAGGAGAATCACAATATTTTTCCAGCAGGAATAGACTTTAGGTATCACTCAATCTCATTTTACAGATCAGAAAACAGAGACCCAGAAAGAAATAACTTGACCAAGTTTATCTAACTAGTTAGAGAATCAGAATTAAAGATAGGTTTTCTCAATCTTAATTCAGTATTTTTTCTACTGTCTTCTTTCAGAGATATCTTGGTACTATTAGAGCTAAAAGACCTCAATTGGAATCTTAGCCCTGCTTAATACTAATGAAAACATGACCATGTCTCTTTACTTTTCTTAGTCTCAGTTTCCTTATCTGTAAATTGGTAGACTAGATGGCCTAGAAAGTCTCTTCCAGCTCAAAACTTATGATCCTAATATCACACCCCATTGGATAGCAACTTTTCCACCCTTTTTATCAAGACGTTGACCATTATAAATAGACATAGTTATGTAGTTGTACTTATTTCTACATGAGGATTTGATTGTAAAAAAAAATAAAAAGGAATGGGAAAAGAAAAAAATTTAATTAACTGGATATGGTGAACCAAGCTGTTAATTCCTGTTTCTAAAGAGACTGAGACAGGTGGATCCTCTGAGTTTGAGAAGTCTGAGCCTTGGTGGGGCTAAAGCTGGTTGGAAATCTATAGTTAAGTCTGGCACCAATATGGTGATTATCTGGAAGACAAGAACCATCAGACTGCCTAAAAATGGATAAACTGTCCCAGTCTGATTGATTTTCATTCAAGTATTTCAAGCCAGTTATCATTTTCCCTTATTACCAGTAACTTAAAATCTCTTTTTCCAATATGGCATGAACTTAAGGCCCTCTCATCTCCTGGTCTCTTTCCCTTGTATTCTCTCTACTTTTTTAAGTATGGCGTTCAGGTCTGAAGAGTATATATGGACACATAGCTAAAACCATCATTAAGACTGTCTGTAGCAAAGATAAAACATTGCAAATATCTTTCTAATTCTCTGCTGTCAGACCAAATTATTAATATTTCCACAGGAAGTAATAATATTTCTCTGAATTCCTGTCTAGTACTAACTTTTACAGGCAACATAGCTCATCACAAGGGTACAGCCTTTTTAATTTCATAGATATTGTTCCCAGTTCTTAATATTCAGTGGTCCAGTCATTACGTCTAATGGTGCTTAATATCCCCAATGGATCTTTAACAGGAAAAGGACAATCTATAGTAACTTCCTAAGGTCTGACTATTTAAAAATGAATCATATTACACAATTGAGTCTAATTGTGGGAAGAGAACCTATAGCAGGCTGCAATTTAAAAAAAGAAAGAAAAGTTCTAGTTTTAATTAAGCTAGACTCTAGGTCAATTATTTCTCTCTTTTAAACATTGTCAAATATTTTATGTTAGCCCTTTTCATAATTCCCCATTAGGGAAGCAGGATCAATTAAAAATTAGCTAATATATGCTAAACATATATTCTATATAAGACCAACTATTAGCAATTTGTTGGAGAGGGGAGACAAAGAATAAATTTCCCAAAGTACTTAGAATTTTGCCTCATAAACAAGAAATGAATATGTGAATAGCTAAACAATGATATGAAGTTATTGACTTTTTAGTATAAAAAAGAGGCCACAGCAGCATTATAAAATTGAATGCTTAATTAATTAAATGCCAGAAAATGCTGGAGAACTACATAAGATACAATTATCAGACCTGGAAAGTCATCAGGAAGGGCAAGGCTCAGGAAGGTTGAATTGAGTTTAACTGGGTGAAAAGGAGAAAGGTACTACAGGTGGTGGAAATAGCATGAGCAAAACTCTGATTATAAGAAAGTACAATTATTCTATATGGATGCTGTTCAGCCTCTTCAATTTACAATATGATGTGGGCTTTTTCTCCTCTTACCAGTGTTACTTGCTTTCCACACTGAAAGGTCTGAATTAACCACCAGGGGGTGCTCTAATCCCTGAGCTAGTAATCCAAGACCTTTAACACAGGTATACATGTGTTTTGCATAGGTTGACTGTCTCTCAATCTCTCTTTTAGTGCCTTGGTCAGGTTCTTGGTCAGATTCTTTGTCTAGGTTACATGAATCCTAATGAGTCAAAGTTTTTCCAGATAGTTTATATGTATGTTCCTTTCTTGTTGGGATTCTAAGGTCTCTTCTGAATCAGAGACTGGTTCTTTGAAGCTATAGTCTACTATTATTAAATCAATTAATCCATCAGTAAACAACTATTTATTAAATACCTACTATTTGCCTTCTCTGACTTCTTGAGCATCATACTCCTGGGTCTCAGTTTCCAAAATTTTAAAATGAGAGGTTTGAACTAGTTGGTCTTTAAGGTCCATTCCAGCTGTTCTTTAATTCTATCTTTTCCATCTTTGTTGGAAAAAAAAAATGATATCCACATTATAGACTAAAGTGTATTTATTGAATGAAGTTAAAAATAAAAGTGAATATAATTAAACAATAAATAAACCATTGGATTGTCAGACAATTTTAATTTCCTGTATCCTAGTCTTTGGATAATTTCCAGTTGTACTTGAAGAACCTATCAATACATACAATATGGACTCAAATGTAATTGAGAACTCAAACGGAGAAATAGTGATACTATAAATTTGTTTTTGTTCAGTTGTGTCCAACTCTTCGTGATCCTATTTGAGGTTTTCTTGACAAAGATACTGGAGTAGTTTGCCACTTCCTTTTCTAGGTCATTTTACAAATGAGGAAATTGACAAAACCAGGATTAAGTGACTTTCCCAGGATCATACAGCTCAAAAGTACTTAAGGCCAGATTTGAACTCAGGACAATGAGTCTTCCTGATTCCAAACCTCATTCAATCCACTGTACCACCTAGCTAGCCCTTAATCTGTCCTTGTCCTTTTCAGAATGCTCTCAATGTATCAGTGTAATATCTGACATTCACTTTCTGGGTAATTATAAGGTTAAAATTGAAGTTCATTGCATCATTCAAATCATCAGATATTTTGAGTTCTAAAAACTGTCTTTTCTAGGAACCATTTCACCTACATGTTTCTTGAACTCATATTATAAGCTAATCGTTTATGCAATATCCCCAGGTTATCTGACATGTTTTCTGTGACCTTCTCTGCTTTATGATGATGTTTTCCATAAAACAAACTAAATATTAAATGGTAATGGTAAAAGTCCCAGGGAAAATGAAGGTGACCTAGCTGTGCCAGACCTAAAACTATATTATAAAGCAGTGGTCATCAAAACCATTTGGTACTGGCTAAGAATAGAGTAGTTGATCAGTGGAATAAGTTAGGTTCACAGGACAAAATAGTCAATAACTATAGCAATCTAGTGTTTGACAGACCCAAAGACTCCAGCTTTTGGGATAAGAATTCACTATTTGACAAAAACTGCTGGGAAAATTGGAAACTAGTATGACAGAAATTAGGCATTGATCCACACCTAACATCATATACCAAGATAAGATTGAAATGGGTTCATGATTTCGACATAAAGAGTGATATTATAAACAAATTAGAAGAACATAAGATAGTTTACCTCTCAGGTCTATGGAGAAAGAGAGCATTTATGACCAAAGAAGAACTAGAACTTATTATTGAACATCAAAGAGATAATTTTGATTATATTAAGTTAAAAAGTTTTTGCACAAACAAAACTAATGCAGACAAGATTAGAAGGGAAGCAATAAATTGGGGGAATTTTTCTAAAATATATAGAGAATTGACTCAAATTTATAAGAATTGAAGCTATTCTCCAAATGATAACAGACAATTTTCAGATGAAGAAATTAAAAATCATTTCTAGTCATATTAAAAGGTGCTCTAAATCACTATTGATCAAAGAAATGCAAATTAAGTCAACTCTGAGATACCACTACACATCTCTCAGATTGGCTAAAATGACAGGAAAAGATAATGATGAACACTGGAGGGGATGTGGGAAAACTGGGACACTAATGCATTGTTAGTGGAATTGTGAATGATCCAGCCATTCTGAAGAGCAATTTGGAACTATGCTCAAAAAGTTATTAAACTGTGCATACCCTTTGATCCAGCAGTGTTTCTACTGGGCTTGAATCCCAAAGAGATCTTAAAGGAGGGAAAAAGACCCACATGTGCAAAAATGTTTGTGGCAGCCCTTTTTATAGTGGCAAAAAACTGGAAATTGAGTGGATGCACATCAGTTGGAAAATGGTTGAATAAGTTATGGTATATGAATGCTATAGAATATTATTGTTCTATAAAAAAACGATCAGCAGGATGATTTTAGAAAAGCCTCGAAAGATTTACATGAATTGATGCTAAGTGAAATGAGCAGAACCAGGAGATCATTATAGACAGCAACAACAAGATTATACGATGATCAATTCTGATGGACTTGATTCTTTACAACATTGAGATGATTGAGGCTAGTTTCAATGATCATGTGATGAAGAGCACCATCTACACCCAGAGAGACTGTGGGAACTAAGTGTGGATCACAGCACAGCATTTTTACTTTTTGTTGTGTTTGCTTGCATTTTGTTTTATTTCTCATTTTTTTTTCCTTTTTGATCTGATTTTTCTTGTGTAGCAAGATAATTGTATAAATATGTATACATATATTGCATATAACATATCTTTTAACATTTGTAACATACATTGGATTATCTGCCATCTGGGGGGAAGGTGGGGAGAAGGAGGGGAAAATTTGGAACACAAGGTTTTTCAAGGGTCAATGTTGAAAAATTATTCATGCATATGTTTTTAAAATAAAAAGCTTTAATTAAAAAAAAAAAGTCCCAGGCAATTTGGCTCCTGGTCCCTTGTATTTTCTTTCATTCTTTTTTGCTGAGGCAATTGAGGTTAAGTGACTTGCCCAGGGTCACACATGTTAAGTGTGTGAGACCAGATTTGAACTCAGGTCCTCCTGACTTCAGGGCTGGTGCTCCATCCACTGCACCACTTAGCTGCCCCTGGTTCATTGTATTTTCACTTCTCTGTAGTACCTTGAGTTGGCAGGAAAGTGTAAAAGAAATGTCGTTTGCACATGTAGTTTGTAAAAAACTACCTAAAACTTAGAGAGGAAGTGATTTACCCAGGTCTTAGTAACAATAACCATATCAATGTAAATAATTTTAGAATGAGAAGGAAAGAGGACTGAGGTGAGGTTGTGAAGGGTCTCAAGTAAGGCTAAAGAATTTGGAAATGGAAATACCTTAATCAGATTTTATAGAGATTAGAAACTGACCCTCTCTATTAACTGACTCTATTTTGAATTTGCTTCCCTATCTGATTTTATTTCCATGCAAAAAGCTGCCTTTCCAGGAAAAGTTCATCACTTCTAATCTCACCACCATGAAGCTAACTCAAGCTTTGATTCACTTAGCCTTCTTTCTTCTCCGATTAGATTTTCTCAATGCTTTCCTTTATAAAGGGCAGAAATTGTACTCAATTCATTTCATTTTGCATCTGTTCCTCTTCCTGATTTTAATTGTATAGGATGCCTCTGCTGGGTAGCTGCTGCTGTCCCACCCCCTTCCTCCTTCCCACCTAGAATTTTCCTGCTTCCCTTTGTGTGTTGCCTCCTTCTTTACATTGTAACTCCTTGAAGTAGGGGTTTTGTTTCTTTCTATCAATTGTATTTTCCCATCGCTTAATACAGTGCCTGACACCTATTAGATACTTAATAGATGTTTATTGGATTGGATCAGCAGAGTGACATAAAGATAGGAGCTGAAGGGGAGGAAAGAGTCAGGAATGACTAAAGTGACAAACTTGGATGGCTAGAAAAAACCTATTGGTGAGTCAGGGGGATGTCTACTCAAAGCATGTGAATATTCCCCTGCAAAATGGGCAGATAAGAATAATTTGTTTCAATAGCCAAGAAGGCAGGTAAAGCATGCACTGTGGAGCATTGAAGATACTAATATCACATAGGGCATCTTGGATCATTCCTAGTGATCTTGACTTTTGTCTTGCCACTGAACTTCCATGACTCTGGAAGAGAGAGTAGTCAGTTCTATGCAATTCTGCTTCACTTAAATCCAGTTCATGGGCAAATTAAGATATCATCCCATGAGGTCATCGATCTTCTTCAAAAACGAAGAAAGAACAACAATAACCTTAATGAGGTTCATAGATTTTTAGAACTAGAAGGAATATTAAGTATCATTTAGTCAAACTTCCCTCACTTTATATATAAAGATACTGACAGAGAGATTAAGTGATTTACACAAGATTTCAGGGATAGTTAGCAATAAAGCAGGATCTGGCTTTACCCTTTGGCTTTAAATTCAGCACTGTCTTCACTGCATTAGGCATGAAGGTCTAAATGATTTATGACAGAAGAAGAGAAGATAAATAAAAGGAAACAGTCAAATAATAAATCCTAAATGGTTAATTTCTTTCCATTCAAGTAGCAAGTTCTGATAGAGTAACTAGAACAAGCCCAAAGAGATCTTCCTTCCCCATAAAGCTTCAACAACAACAAATTCAACCGTTTTCTAGTCATGTTTGAACATTTTCCTTCCATTATTCACCTTAAAATGTTGGAGGAATTTTCTGTCCCTGAGACAACTCAACATTATACATAAGTGCCCATGTTCTTCATAAGGAACATGGAAAAATGCAAACAACTAAAAGCTAATGGAAAAAAATAATGCTTGTGATCTATGAGAAAATCATGCACCTTCAGTCTGAGGATTCTTTCCATAGATAATTTTCCTGAATAATAAATGGTAACATCAAAAATTTAAAAGCAGGTGTCAAAATGCCTGTTCTTTAAGTCAACTATAAAAAACAAAAATGAACAGTCAACTAGTGATGTAAGAAATATGTAGAGTTATAAATAAAAGACAAAAGATTCCTGACAAGTTGCCTAGGCATATCAGAGATCTGGCTGTTTTAGGCAAAAACCTCAACAATAATAATCCCAATCATAAAACTACTTTATGAGCTATTCTTGGTAGATTGCCTACCTTAGGACAGCAGCAATATGTTTTGCAATCCCACAGCATTTTCCTACTAAATGGCTAATAAATCAAAGTTACACATCCAAACGTTGTGAAACAATCCATTCACTAGCACCTGTGGCCAGTTGGATGGCCAACTTCAGAGGAATCCTGAAACAATTGCAAAGCTGGAGACAACTGAATGTGTATTTGCCAACTATTCACCCAAAACTCATTTCATGTTCTTTTGGTAAGATATGTGTGATGATAGACCAAACTTCATGTGTACAGTAACTAACTCCAAATAATCTCATGCCTTGATTAAGGTGCAAGGTAAATTTTGGTTATTCATATAAAGTTGTATTTCCAACTATTGATTTTAACATAGCATATGAAAAAGGATACTTGCTATTCTGATTTTAAATATTAGCACTGTAGACAGTAAACCCAAGCAAGTTGTACCTATTTACATCTTCTCAGTAGAATGTAAGCTACTTTAGAGAAGGAACAGGTTCATATTTGTCACTATATCCTCAGCACTTATAAGAATTCCTGCCATATAGTAGTTCTGAAATCATACTGAATTGAGTTGGAATGGGTTTGTTTTTGAATTGTTCTGCTCCAGAAGGATATAAAGATAGAGAGAAGTTGAATCCAAAAGAAAATAATTAAAATGTCTTAAAGTATTCACCAAGTAGAATTGTCTTGAAGTTGAAATTATTTAGATAAAAGAGTAGTGAATAAATAACAGTCCTCAAACAATTTATTGTGGATGGCTGTTCTCAGATTCCACTGAGGGAAAACCAAAAGAACTGAATTTAAAATTCTAGCAGGGAGATTCAAATTAAACTGCAGAAAGAACTTGTTGCCATCTTATGGTTAACAACCCTTACTAATGTTACCAAAGAATTGAGAAATTTTGCTCCTGGATATAGTTTTAAAATTGGATAGGCATTACTTACTTGACATGATGTTTCCAACCAGTTATTCACTGGCACTGGTACCAGCCAATACTAGTCCATGAAAAATGTGATAAAATGATTAATTATTTCATTCTCTTAGAGCCTCTGTATTGGGGGCCTAAGTAAGTATATGAAAGCCAAGCTAAACCCCCCAAAAATACATTATTGATTTAACTAGGAACATGTATATAAAACTGCACTGGTCTATTGATATTTAGTACAAGTTTTTCCAATCCACAAAAGGCTGAGAAACTCAGGAATGGATGACATCTTAAGGATTCTTTCAGCCCTATGATTTTTGTCTCATTAATTCAAACATCTTATTAGCTAGCAGGTACTGTTTTCATTTACAGCTAATAAGAAAGAAATATTTATTGTGAATTAAGGATGGAAGAGGTGTGTGTGTGTGTGTGTGTGTGTGTGTGTGTGTGTGTGTGTGTGTAGACTAGTTCTCCTTCGTCTTCATCAATCATATTCCTCCACTAATTTGCCAATTTGGTGGATTAAGTGGAAAAGGAAAGGAAATAAAATAGGGGAATAGCAGAAAGTTCTCTAAAAAGTTGTTAATCAATTGTAGGGAAATTCAACAACCATTTATTAAGTTCCTATTATATCAAATGTCCTGTGTTAATCATTAGGAATACACAAAAATGAAAAAATTCCTTTTCCTCAAAGAGTTCTTAATCTACTGAGTAATTAGTGGTCTGGACATAAGGAAATGCATATGTAAATACAAGAATATAAAAAAAATAACACAAAGTAATATCAAGAAAAGAAAAGAGAGCACTAATAACTAGGGGAATAAGGAAAGGCCTTCTGTAAGAGAGTTCTAGTCTATGTTTTGAAGGAATCTAGGAATAGCACCAGGCAGGGTTAAGAATGTGCATTCCAAATATGGGGCCCTTGGTAAAAAGACATTCATTCAATTATTATTTATTAAGCAAAGGCATTAAAAGAGAATCACCAAAAAATTATCTGCTTACATTCTACTAATTTCAGGGGTGGGGATAATATGTAAATAAAATAGTCTAACAAGGCAGGAAAAGGAAAGGTCATGTTTAGGAGGTAGCAATTGACTGAGTCATGAAATAAGTTAGAGATTCCAAGAAATGAAAGAGGGAGTTCATTCCAGACTGAATAGATTGTACAAAATATAGAGATACAATGTCACATATAGGGAGCATCAATTAGACCAATTTATTCAGAAAATAGAATATGTTTGGGAGAATTGTATAATAAGCCTAGAAAGGTAGACTGGATGCTATACTGAAAAAGACTTGAAATGTCAAACAGAGGAACTTGCATTTTGTTTTTGAGGCAAGAGAGAATCATATTGCAAGAGAAAGGAACATTAATCAGGACCTGATGAGGTGGCGGACCCTGCAAATTCAAAAAGGTGCATTGCACAACAATATATTACTGAAAGTAATTTATGAAAGTAGATTAATGGCTTACTTGGATAGAGATAATAGGAAGAATAGAAAAACTTGAATCTACAGTGGCAAACATCACTAAAGAAAAAAAGGAGAGAGTACAATGGATCAAAAATGTAATTATACAAAAGTGAAGGACAATCTGGGAGAAGATAAGCAAAAAGCAATAAAATTAAGATATAATCTCCATACAAGTAAAAACACATTGATCTCAAAAACAGGCTGCATAGATAGTATTTAACAATAATAGGTCTTGCCTCATTTCTAAAATATATAGAGAATTGTCTCATATATATAAGAATGCAAGCCACTCTTCAATAGATAAGTGGTCAAGGGAAATGAACAGACAATTTTCAGATGATGAAATTAAAACCATCTCTAATCATATGAAAAGTTGCTCCAAATCACTATTGATCAGAGAAATGCAAATTAAGACGACTCTGAGGTACCACTACACACCTGTCAGATTGGCTAAAATGACCGGAAAAGATAACGATGAATGTTGGAGGGAATGTGGGAAAACTGGGACACTAATACATTGTTGGTGGAACTGTGAACGAATCCAACCATTCTGGAGAGCAATTTGGAGCTATGCTCAAGAAGTTGTCAAACTGTGCATACCCTTTGACCCAGCAGTGTTTCTACTGGGCCTATATCCCAAAAAGATCTTAGAGGAGGGAAAGGGACCCACATGTGCAAGAATGTTTGTGGCAGCCCTTTTTGTAGTGGCTAGAAACTGGAAACTGAATGGATGCCCATCAATTGGAGAGTGGCTGAATAAATTATGGTATATGAATGTTATGGAATATTATTGCTCTGTAAGAAACGACCAGCAGGACGATTTCAGAGAGGCCTGGAGAGACTTGCATGAACTGATGCTGAGTGAAACGAGCAGAACCAGGAGATCATCATACACAGCAACAACAGTATTACATGATGATCAATTCTGATGGACATGGCTCTCTGCAACAAAGAATTGTCTCAAACCAATTCCAATTGTTCACTGAAGAAAACCATATACACCCAGAGAGAGGGATATGAAATATGGACCACAACGTAACATTTTCATGATCTCTATTGATATTTGCTTGCATTGTGTTGCCTTTCTCTGATTTTCTTTTTTTTCTTGTAGATAGGATTTTTCTTGCATAACTTGTCAAGTATTTCAACATTATTAACATGTAGTGGACTTCCTGCCATCTAGGGGAGGGGAGGGGACTGGCGGTAAAATTTGTAATGGAAAGCTTTGTAAAGATCAATGCTGGGGAACTACCCATACATATGTTATACAAATAAAAAGCTTTAATAAAAAAAAAAACAATAATAGGTCTTGCAAAAGAACATGTCAAAAAACATTTAAACATTATAATTAAAGAGCTAATTTTTTAAAAAAATATTACAGAAAAAAATTGTGCAGAAAAGAAAGTACCAAATAAAAGTGTCCAAAAATCTGCAAGGGAAAAATATAATGCAAATATCAAGATTTATAGTGATTAAATTTAAGAATTCCAATGAAAAATAATGAATTCTGCAAGTGACCAAGCAAAAGAACATTAAATAAAAAGGGGAAATTGGAATAAAACAAGACTCTTCTATATGCACTAGAAACTATAGAAGTAAATAGAATAGGGTATTTTAAAAATCAAAGGTGCTTAGGAAGCAACTCAATCATCAATGAAAAAAGACAGGATATTAAATAAAAGAGAAATATCTGAAATGTTTCTACAAAACAACAGCTGCAGCAGTAATAACAATAACAGATGTGGGCAGTTTTTATTTGCTTTATAAGTGGTCCATAAAATAGAACCCCCTGAAAAGTACAGGAATATTGCACAGGGAAAGTATAGGGAAAAGTACAGGAACCAAGGTAGGCTCAGTTAACAAAATAGTCTCCAGAATAAAAGGGGAAAAATACCCTAAAATAGAAAAATGCCTATGAGATAGCAGCAACAATAACAATAGAGGGACCAAGATGAGATTTCTTTCTAAAAATAAACAAGGAGGAGCAGCTAGGTGATGCAGTGGATAGAGCACCAACCCTGAAGTCAGGAAGACCTGAGTTCAAATCTGGCCTGACACACATATACTTCCTAGCTATGTGACCCTGGGCAAGTCACTTAACCACAATTGCCTACACACACACACACACACACACACACACACACACACACAAAGTAAAAGTAAACAAGGAAAAAATCATGACAGTAGAACTTAAGTAGAAGTGCTATTTGAAGAAAATGCTTGAAGCATCATGAATATTTTGCATATGAGTAAATAATTTGTTGTAGAGGGCCACAGATAGTGGGGGAACTCTGGGTGAGATATAAGATCCTCCAGCACAGAGGGAACCTGCTGACAATGTCTGGTTCTGCTTCCCATTGCCCCTAAGGGCTCTTGGCTTTCCTGAGAAGTGGGGGGGATAAGCATGGGAGGGGTAACATGACCACCTGCAGGGATACTTACAGTAAAGAGAGGCATTTACATATCTATAGCAGGATGATAGTTGGCACTTGCTGTGTACTGTGGTGATGTAATGTTACGATAGTTGGCATGTGCTCAGTGAGCTTTATTGATGTAATTGTACTAATGTATTTAAGGGTTGAAAGGACTTGAAATCAACAGACTCCATCTTTGACCATCCATGTGGGTCTCCACCTCATCACTCCTCCACCAAGACCAAGAACTCGGGGTGGCCCCTAGATCCTCCAGAGAACTAGTCTGAATGGTATATTTTGGCACACCAATGTGGGGGGCTCTAGAACGCATAGTACATTTTGGTACCCCAATTTGGAGGCTCCAGAAAACACTACAATTTGTAAGTTGGTACTAAGTTATACTAAGAGCATGGGTATGGCGTTTATTTGGAATTTGTGATGTATCCTTATTAGGTCAATGACAATAATGGAGGAAATAATAATTTTATAAAAAAGAAGTTATCCAGAAAAATGGGTAAGGTGGCAAAGGAAGAGATTGAACAAAAAGGCCAATGAAAGGATAAAATCCCAATTCAAAAGTAGAAAAGAGTTCCATTGAAGAATACTTCCAGCCCACATGTGCAAATATGTGGAATTTTTTTTGTTGTTGTTGTGACAAGGAACTGGAAATTGAGTGGATGCCCTTCAGGTGGAAAATGGCTGACTGAATTATGATATATAGATGTAATGGATTATTATTGTTCTTTAAGAAATGATGAATAGGCTGATTTCAGAAAAGCCCAGAAAGACTTACATGAACCAATGTTAAGTGAAGTGAGCAGAACCAAGAGAACAACATACATATTGATTATATGATGATGAATAGTGATGGACCTGGCTCTTTTAACAATAAGGTGATTCAAGTCAATTCCAATAGTCGTGGGATGGAAAGTACCATTTCCACCCAGAGAGAGAACTATGGAGACTGATTGTGGATCAAAGAATAGTATTTCAACTTTGTTGTTGTTGTTTGCTTGTTTGTTTTTCTCTCTTGTGTCTTCTCTTTTGATCTTGTTTTTCTTATGCAGCATGACATATATGGAAATATATTTAAAAGTATTGTATATGTTTAATCTATATCAGATTGCTTGCTGTCTTGGGGAAGGGGAAAGAGAAAAATTTGGAACACAAGGTTTTACAAAAGTGAATATTGAAAACTATTTTTGCATGTATTTGGAAAAATGAAATAGTATTAGAAAAAGTACTTCCATGGAGAGAGATATTCTATACAGACCATGATAATCTTGCAATGAATATAATCTTTAGGAATTTCTTACATGGAGAGACTAATTTTTCTTAATAGTATATCTTCATAGATAGCATCTTAGCTTATGAGAAGGTGAATCAGAGTTCCTAGAGGCAACTGATACTTAAACGGTGAGAGTACATGGATCCAGAGATTTTATTTCATGGCAAATTAGAAAAATGATCATGAGCAGATAGAGAAGAATAATTATTTACATAATCAGAGACACATAAAAATTTCTGCCTTAAAGTAATAGCTCTATCTTTTTCATCTCCCATGGAAATCAATATTTATAAGAGTGAGGCACAATGGAAAAAAAGAAGAGGAAAGAATAAAATATTCAGTGTAATAACATAGAAATTTTAGAAGATGCAACTTAAAATCGGTACCTGAGAGCTTTGATTTTGTAAGGAATAGAGACATTAAATAAGAAACAAATAATTGTAAGGACAAAGAAACAATAAATAAAAGTGCAGAATATAGAGAAAGGGAAAAGAATTGATTAAAACAACAAAACAAAGAATTCTCTCTTTTTTTTAAAGAAAAATGGGAAAGAAAATGAAAAAAAAAAACAAAAAACAAAAAACAAAAAACAAAAAACCCTGAAAATAGAAGGTGAAGGGAAGAAGAGGAAGGGGAATTTTATTTGACTATTTAAATAAAAAGGAAAAGAGAGGGGATTATGCAACTGATTTAAAAAAAAAAAAGAAAAATTAATCAATAAGTTAAGTGAAACACCAAGGAGAGGGATTAAAAACAAGGGTGGAGTGTTAGGGTAAAAATAAGAAAAGAAATTGACAAAAAGTTGTCATAAAGTAGATTGAACAAAAATAACTATATAAACAGGAATGGCTTTTTTTTTTTTAGAATAAAAGGAGCCACAAGAAAACTTAATTCATTTGTGCATGTGTGTGTGTGTGTGTGTGTGTGTGTGTGTGTGTGTTTGGGGGGTGTGCAATTGAGGTTAAGCAAATTTCCTAAGGTCACATAGCTAATAAGTATCAAGTGTTCAAGGTCATATTTGAACTCATATCCTCCAACAGCAGGATGGACACTTTATCCTCTGAGCCATCTAACTGCCCCCAAACCCTTAATTAAGATTAAAACAATAAAGACAAATAGAACAAAATATATGTCCAACTCATAATTTTAAATATGAATAGATTTGGGGCAACTAGGTGGTGCAGTGATAGAGCACCAGCCCTGAAGTCAGGAGGACCTGAGTTCAAATCTGGTCTTAAGACACTTAACACTTCCTAGCTATGTGACCCTGGGCAAGTCACTTAACCCCAATTGCCTCAGCAAAAAAAAAAAAAAAAAAAAAAAGAGTAGATTTAACAATCCAGCAAAATGAAAGTTATAGTGTAGATACAAACCTATATAGATATATACATATATATATGTGTGTGTGTGTGTGTGTGTGTGTGTGTGTGTGTGTGTGTGTTTATAAAAAACACACCTAAAATGTAAAGATATATACAAAATAAAAATTAAATTCTGAAACACTCTAACAGATTCATTTGAGATATAGTCATAATATCTAAAGTATAGAAGAAACAAAAGAAAAAAAAGAACTATAAATTAATGATTATCAATGACAATTTCCAAATAAAATCCTTTCATATTATAGCAATTCATTCACAAAATTGCTCATTATGATCAAAATAGATTTATATAACAAGGATGCTAGGATAGTTCAACATTAGGAAAATAATCAAATAATTTTAATAAAATAAAAACAACATAATTGTCTCAGTAGGTAGAAAAAATCTTTAGCAAAACAAGACATTGATTTAATGTACAAAAATAGAGGCATAGAAAGACCTTTTCAATATCATGAGAAAGTATCTACCTATAACTAAAAGAATTGTATGAAATGGGGATATGCTAGAATGTTCAACAATAAATTCAAGAGTAATAAAAAAAGTTTGCTTTCACTACTGTTATAGTCCAGAAATGCCAAGACAAGAGATAGAATTAAAGGTATAAAGATAGAGTATCTAAAATTGTCTCTCTCTTTTTTTAATGGTTTTTAATGGTTTATTTAGAAAGCCCTGAGAAATCAGTGAAGGTATCAATTGAGAAAATAGTTTCATTAAAGTTGCAGGGTACAGAATAAACTCAGAGAAATCAATTGCATTCCTGTTTAATATTGTAAAAGTCCAAGAGGCTATAATAGAAAAAGAAATCTCATTTAAAAAAATTACCAATGGATAATATATTTGGGGCTGAATTTAACAAAGCACACAAGATGCTTATCAAGGTTCAAGTATATATTTTTTATTAAAGCTTTTTAATTGCAAAACATATGTATAGATAATTCTTCAGCAACGACCCTTACAAAGCTTTCTGTTACAAATTTCCCTCCCCCAGTCCCCACCCGTCCCCTAGGTGGCAGGAAGTCCACTACATGTTAATTATGTTAAATACTTGACAAATCGAATATATGTATGTCTATTTTCATATTTATCTTGCTGTGCAAGAAAAATCGTGTCTACAAGAAAAAAATCTGAGAAAGGAGACACAATGCAAGCAAACATCAATAAAGAGCATGAAAATGTTATGTTGTGGTCCACAATTCATATCCCTCTCTCTGGGTGTGTATGGCTTTCTTTACCAATTGGAGCTGGTTTGAAGTATTTCATTGTTGAAGAGAGCCATGTCCATCAGAATTGATCATCATATAGTCTTGTTGTTGCCATGTATAATGATCTCCTGGTTCTGCTCATTTTGCTCAGCATAAGCTCATGCAAGTCTCTCCAGGCCTCTCTGAAATCATCCTGCTGGTCATTTCTTGCAGAACAATAATATTCCATAACATTCATATACCATAATTTATTCAGCCGTTCTCCAATTGGTGGACATCCATTCAGTTTCAAGTTTCTAGCCACTACAAAAAGGGCTGCCACAAACATTCTTGCACATGTGGGTCCCTTTCCTTCCTTTAAGATAGAAACACTGCCGGGTATGCACAGTTTGATAACTTTTTGGGCATAGTTCCAAACTGCTCTCCAGAATGGCTGGATCCATTCACAGTTCCACCAACAATGTATCAGTATCACAGTTTTCCCATATCCCCTCCAAGATTTGTCATTATCTTCTGTCATTGTAGCCAATCTCACAGGTGTGTAATGGTATCTCAGAGTTGTCTTAATTTGCATTTCTCTGATCAGTAGTGATTTGGAGGACCTTTTCATATGATTGGAAATGGTTTTAATTTCACCATCTGATACTGAGTGAAATGAGCAGAACCAGGAGATAATTATACATGGCAATAATAATACTATATGATGATCAATTCTGATGGGCATGGCTCTCTTCAACAATGAAATGTTTCAAACCAGTTCCAATTGTTCAGTGAAGAAGGCCATATACACCCAGAGAGAGGGATGTGAGATGTGGACCACGACATAACATTTTCATGCTCTCCATTGATATTTTCTTGCATTGTGTTTCCTTTCTCTGATTTTTCTTTCTTGTAGATACTATTTTTCTTGCACAAAAATTATAGGTGTGGAAATATGTATACATATATATTCGATTTGTCAAGTGTTTTAACATAATTAACATGAAGTGGATATCCTGCCATTTTGGGGAGGGGTGGGAGTAAGGGGGAAAAATTTTCTGGCGGAAAGCTTTATAAGGGTTAATGTTGAAGAATTACCCATACATAAGTTTCGCAAATAAAAAGTTTTAATAAAAAAAATACTACAAGCTTTTGCTAGTTCATAGCAAAAAAAACAAAACAAAAAAAATTCATCATCTGAAAATTGCCTGTTCATATCTTTTGACCATTTATTGATTGGAGAGTGGCTTGAATTCTTATAAATATGAGACAATTCTCTATATATTTTAGAAATGAAGCCTTTATCAGAACCCTTAAATGTAAAGATGATTTCCCAATTTATTGCTTCCCTCCTAATCTTGTCTGCATTAGTTTTGTTTGTACAAAAACTTTTTAACTTAATATAGTCAAAATTTTCTATCTGGTGTTCAATTAAGAGTTCCAGTTCTTCTTTGTACATAAATTTATTCCATCTCCACAGGTCTGAGAGGTAAACTATCCTATGTTCCTCTAATTTGCTTATAATATCACTCTTTATATCCAAATCATGAATCCATTTAGATCTTATCTTGGTATGTTGTATTAGGTGTGAGTCAAGCCCTAATTTCTTCCACACTAGTTTCCAATTTTCCCAGCAGTTTTTGTCGAATAATGAGTTCTTATCCCAGAAGCTGGGGTCTTTGGGTTTATCAAACACTAAATTGCTATAGTTATTGCCTAGTTTGTACTGTGATACTATCCTATGCCACTGATAACTACTCTATTTCTTAGCCAGTACCAAATGGTTTTGATGACCACTGCTTTATAATATAGTTTTAGATCTGGTACAGCAAGGTCACCTTCATTAGCCTTTTTTTTTCATTAATTCCCTTGAAATTCTTGACCTTTTGTTCTTCCAAATGAACTTTGCTACTAGTTTTTCGAGACCTGTAAAATAATTTCTTGGGAGCTTGATTGGTATGGCACTAAATAAGTAAATTAGTTTGGGTAGTATTGTCATTTTTATTATATTCTCTCGGCCTACCCATGAACACTTGATGTTTTTCCAATTGACTAGGTCTGACTTTATTTGTATAGAAAGTGTTTTGTAGTTTAGTTCGTATAGTTCCTGACTTTTCCTTGGTAGATAGATTCCCAAATATTTTATACTATCAACTGTTATTTTGAATGGAATTTCTTTTTGTATCTCTTGCTGCTGAACTTTGTTGGTAATATATAAAAATACTGATGATTTATGTGGATTTATTTTGTATACCGCAACTTTGCTAAAGTTGTGAATTGTTTCTAGTAATTCTAGTAAAAGTTTCTAGGGTTCTCTAAGTCTAACATATCATCTGCAGAGTGATAATTTCGTTTCTTCATTACCTACTCTAATTCCTTTAATCTCTTTTTCTTCTCTTACTGCCAAAGCTAACATTTCTCATAGAATATTAAATAGTAATGGTGACAGTGGGCAGCCTTGTTTCACTCCTGATCTTATTGGGAATGGTTCTAGTTTGTCTCCATTACATACAATGCTTGCTGATGGTTTTAAGTAGATGCTACTAATCATTTTAAAGAAAAGCTCGTTTATTCCTATACTCTCTAGTGTTTTTAATATGAATGGGTGTTGGATTTTATCAAATGCTTTTTCTGCATCTATTGAGATAATCATATGATTTTTGTTAATTTGGCCATTAATATAATTGATTATGCTGATAGTTTTCCCGAATATTGAGTTGCCCTGCATTCCTGGTATAAATCCCACTTGTTCATAATGTATTATCCTGAGGATGACTTTCTGTAATCTCATTGCTAATATCACATTTAAAATTTTTGCATCAGTATTCATTAGGGAAATTGGTCTATAGTTTTCCTTCTCTGTTTTCACTCTACCTGATTTAGCTATCAGCACCATATCTGTATCATAGAAGAAATTTGGTAGTATAAATTCTTTCCCTATTTTTTCAAATAGTTTATATAGTATTGGAATTAATTGTTCTTTGAATGTTTCGTAGAATTCACATGTAAATCCATCTGTCCCTGGAGATTTTTTCTTAGGGAGTTGATTAAAAGCTTATTCTATTGCTTTTTCTAAAATGGGGCTATTTAAATAATTTATTTCCTCTTCTGTTAACCTGGGCAGTCTATATTTTTGTAGATAGTTCTCTATTTCATTTAGATTATCAAATTTAGTGGCATAAAGTTGGGCAAAGTAACTCCTAATTATCACTCTAATTTTCTCTTCATTGGAGAAAAATTCTCCCTTATTTTTGAGACTAACAATATGATTTTCCTCTTTCCTTTTTCTAATTAAATTAACTAGAGGCTTATCTATTTTGTTTTTTTTTCATAAAACCATCTCTTAGTTTTATTTATTAATTCAATAGTTTTCTTATTTTCAGTTTTATTAATCTCCCCTTTTATTTTCAGAATTTCCAATTTGGTATTTAATTGAAGGTTTTTAATTTGTTCTTTTTGTAGTTTTTTTTTTAATACTGAGCCCAATTCATTGATATTCTCTTTCTCTATTTTATGCAAGTAAGCATCTAGAGATATAAAATTACCCCTTATAACCACTTTGGCTGTATCCCACAGATTTTGGTATGTTATCTCATTATTGTCATTTCCCTGGATGAAATTGTTGATTGTGTCTATAATTTGCTCTTTCACCCATTCATCCTTTAGGATTAGATTATTTAATTTCCAATTAACTTTTGGTCTATTTTCTCCTGGCCTTATATTGCATGTGATTTTTATTGCATCATGATCTGAAAAAGATGCATTTACTATTTCTGCCTTTCTGCATTTGATTTGGGGTTTTTATGCCCTAACACATGGTCAATTTTTGCATAAATTCCATGAACCGCAGAGAAAAAAGTAAACTCCCTACTGTCTCCATTCAATTTTCTCCAAAGATCTATAATACCTAACTTTTCTAACAATTTGTTTACCTCTCTAATTTCTTTCTTATTTATTTTGTGGTTTGATTTATCTAATTCTGAGAGAGCAAGGTTGAGATCCCCCACTAGTATAGTTTTGCTGTCCATTTCTTCTTGCATCTCTCTTAATTTCTCCCCTAGGAATTTAGATGCTATACCACTTGGTGCATACATATTTAGTATTGATATTGCTACATAATCTATGGTAACCTTTAGTAAAATATAGTGTCCTTCCTTATCTCTTTTGATTAGATCTATCTTTGCTTTTACTTGATCTGAGATCAGGATTGCTACCTCTGTTTTTTGTTTTTTGGTTTTTTTTTTTGTTCACCTGAAGATTCTGCTCCAGCCTTTTACCTTCACCCTGTATGTGTCTGTATGCTTTAGATGTGTTTCTTGTAAACAACATATTATTGGATTCTGGTTTTTAATACAGTCTGCTATCTGCTTCCGCTTTATGGGAGAGTTCATCCCATTCATATTCACAGGTAAAATAACTAATTCTGTATTTCCAGCAATCTTATTTACACAAATTATGTTTTTCTCTTTCCTTCCCTCCTCCCCAGTATTTTGCATTTGATGACCACCTCCCCCAAACAGTCCTACCCCTTTGAAGCTTTCCCCCTATTTTACTCCTTTCTCTTGATTCTTCTATTTTCCCTTCTATTAGTCTATCCCTTTCTTTTCCTCCTTCCCCTCCCATTTCCTTATAAGGAAGGACAAGTTTCTCTGTGAAACCAAATGTGTCTGATATACTCTTTTAGAGCCCAATTTGATGAGAGTAAGATTTACATAATGCTCATCTCCCTCCCTTCTTTCCCTCAATTATATTAGATTTTCTTTGCCTTTTCATGAGATTTTACCTTATTTTTACCTCCTTTTTTTAAACCTTATTTTACCACCTTTTCCCTCTTTTTCCCAGGATGATAGCCTTTCCACCTCTAGTTTCTTTTATATATTATCAAAGTAATATCAAATTATACCCCCATTCTTGAAGTATACCCATTGTAGAAATATAGTTCTCAAGAATTCTTTCCTTTTTACCTTTTTATGCTTCTCTTGAGTTCTGTATTTGGAGGTCAATTTTTTTTTGTTCAGCTCTGGTCTTTTTATTAGAAATAGGTGAAATTCACCTATATCATTAAATGTCTATCTTCTTCCCTGGAAGATAATGCTCATTCTAGCTGGATAGGTTATTCTTGGTTGTAATCCAATTTCCTTTGCCTTTCAGAATATCTGGTTCCAGGCCCTTCAATCCTTCAATGTGGAGGCTGACAAATCTTGTGTGATTCTAATTACAGTTCCTTGGTATTTGAATTGTTTCTTTCTAGCTGCTAGCAATATCTGAAATTTAGCCATGATATTCCTTGGGGATTTAATTTGGGGGTCTCTTTCAGGAGGTGATCAGTGAATTCTTTCGATGGTGATTTGGCCTTCTGATTCTAAAACATCAGGGCAGTTTTCTTTCAAGATTTCCTGGAAGATAGTGTTTAGATTCTTTTTTTCTTCATGGCTTCCAGGAAGTCCAGTAATCCTTAGATTGTCTCTCCTAGATCTATTTTCCAAGTCAGTTGTTTTTCCTAGGAGATATTTCATATTTTATTCTATTTTTTCATTTTTTTGTTTTTGTTTGACTGATTCTTGAAGTCTTATTGAGTCATTCACTTCCATCTGTTCAATTCGAATTTTTAATGTATTGTTTTCTTCTGTTACCTTTTTTTAGCTCCTTTTGCAACTGGCCAATTTGTTCATTGCATATTTTTTTCCACTTCACCAATTTGTTTTTTCAGTGCATTGTTGTCTTTTTCCAATTCACCAATTTTGTTTTTCAGTACATTGTTGTCTTTTTCCATTTCACCAATTTTGTTTTTCAGTAGATTGGTGTCTTTATCATATCTCTTTTGGAGGGCTTTTTGCACTGATCTGAATGCATTTCCCCATTTTTCATCTAACTCTCTTTTGAGATTCTTTATGCAGTCTTTCAGGAAAGCTTTGTGAAAAGGGGACCAGGTCGTGTCTCCCTTGGTGGCTATCTCTGGAGTTGCTTTGCCTATAGGAACCTCGGGATCTGGGATCTGCCCTTTTCCCTCTCCATAAAAGCTGTTTATGGTGAGAGCTCTTTTCTGTTTCTTACTCATTTTTAAAAAAAAAAAAAATGTTGGTGTCTGTTTAAAGCCAAGAAGCAGCAGCTGTGGTAGTTTCCCCTGAGGCAATTCGGATAATTATGTTCTGGTGCTGGGCTGTCAGGGTAGGACCTTCCCTTTGCAGAGGGTTACAATCTGCCTTTTATAAAAGGCAGACCTGCCAAAGCACCTGCCTGCAATCAGGGCAGAGTGTCCCAAGAGCCTCAAATAGACTCCCCAGCTGTTTAGAATCTGCCACACTGAATCCCACCTGGCTTTCTGGCCTGGTTCTCCTGGAGCTGTACCCGGCAAACTTCCTGAGCCCCTGCCAGAGCCCCTGCCCGACTGAAACAGACCTGCTCTGAAGCTCTTCAAAGGTACCTTCTGCAAGGAATGTTTTGTAATCCAAATATTTGTGTTAAAAATCAATCCAGAAAAAAAAAATAAAAAAAATTTAAAAAATTTAAAAAAAAATCAATCCAGAGACTTAATCTTCTGTTTGTTTGAGAGAAGGTCAGAGAAGGACACAGAGAATCGTGTCTTCACTTTGCCATCTTGGCCCCACCCAATTATATTTTTTTGAAGAAATAAAGGGTAACAAAAATCTGGAGGAATATTTAGTGATCATTTCTTGACCCATGCCAAAATAATTCAACAAAAATCATAGTATCAAAACTAATTTACAGTTGTAATGTTACATAAATCAAACTATCAAAGAGATACTTTTTACAATTTGATAAAAATATTCATAGTAATAAACAAATGATCTAGAATATTGCCAGAAATAATGAAAAAGATAGGCAGCAGCATTCCCAGTAATGAAATAGCACTTTCATTGCAATCATACTATATTATAAGGTGACAATCCTGAAAAATATTTCGTATTGGTTTAAAAAAATAGGCAAGTACCTCAGTGGAACAAACTAGACAGATAAATATCAGAAACATTGGAACTCAGTGACCAAGTATTCTAGAAACTAGGAAACTTGAATTACTTAGGAAAGAACTTTCTTTTCAACAAGAACTGCTGGCAAAAATGGAAACCAGTTTGGTATCAGATAGTCTCAGACCTTTATTGTATTGCACATTTTTAAATAAATGCAAAATAAATAGTGATCATAATATTGAATATCCCATCATAAAAATTTTGAGATACAGAAAGTATGTTACTTGGGTAAGAGACATATTATTAACCAGATAAAAGGACAGAGGCAATTTCAAAGATAAAACAAATACCTACAATTACAGGAAACCAAACGTTTATGCTTAAATTCTAATACACATAGGATACTGATATACACACCCACACCCATCCCCATCCACCCCCACCCCTACATACCCACCCACTCATGCACACACACACACACACACACACACACACACACACACACACACACTTAACCAAAAGCTATTCTGCAATAAAGTGTCAATATGAGAGATTGCTCCAATAATTAAAAATGAGAGAAATGAAAATTAAAACAACTGTGAGACTTCATGTTATAGCTAGAAAACTGACAAAGATTACAATAATTGAATAAGTAAATGTAACATGAAATATGGGCATGTAGGAATATTAATCAATTTTTGGTGTAGTTAAGAAGCTATATAATCATTTTGGAAAGGTTGGAATTATGGAAATTACAATGACTAAAATGTCCCTACTCTTTAATCCTGAGATTCTCCTTCTAGACATTACCTAAACAGATATTTGATAAAAGAAAGACTTCATGTATATCAAAATAAACATAGAAGCACTTCTGTGATAGCAAATAATTTGAAAGTAGATGTCTGTTGATTCAGAAATGATAAACTAAATTATGACATATAAATATTACAGAATATCACTGTGATATGAAAATAACATACATTATGAAAACAAAGAAGAATGAAAAGCTCTGATGCAAAGTTAAATTAAGCAGAACCAAGAAAACAATCTATGTAGTAACTACAATAATGTGTATAAAAAGTACAACTACAAAAAAAAAATCAAAAGTGAATATTACAAAATTACAAAGAATAAGTATGGCCACAAAAATAAAGATATGAGAGAATCTCTCATCCCACTCCTTCTCAAAGATGAGAAATCTATGGGTATTGAATATTGCACATTTCTTCAGATTCAATTTATCAATATATTTTAATATTTTTCTCTTCTTCTCTTTCTTTAAAATGTTATTTTTATATGGGAGAAAGAGGAATACAAGGTCAAATTTTCTATGTGTAAAAAGGAAAAGATGTAAATAAAAATTTATTTTAAAAAAACTGTCAATAGGAGAAGACATGAAAAAAGGGAAAACAGAAATGAAGGATAGTGATATCCTTAAAGACTCATTGAGTTAAATCACTTAGTTTTGGAACATCTGCCTTGGGGTTGAGCCTTTCAATTAATGACTGAAGTCAAACAGCTTATCTTGTTCACTACATTTAGTCAGCTGTATACCATATTATTAAACCATGATTCATTGAGTATGGCCAGATGTTCTGGGAAAATGACTAGATTATGAAATGTGATCTAAGAATCTGATCTTGAACCAGTTAAACAAAGATCTACATATACTTACACTCATTCAGGCAATAATCAAGAAGATAGCACCAGCATGAAAATTTCAACCACTGGTGAGGATGCTAGTCCAAAAAGAGACAACCTGAATAGTAGCAACAGGGTAGAGGGTTAAAGAGTACAGATAGAAAGATAGAATAGTTCCAGTTCCAAGTGACAAGATGCCTTTCCTAGGATAAATTCATCACTTCCAAACTCATCACCAAGCTTCTAACTCAAGCCTTAATTGGTCCCACCTTCCCCCCTTTTCTCCCCTCTGACTCATGAGCTGGAGGGTAAACTGTTCCCAATATCCCTTTTTTAATTTTTTAATTTTAATTTTTGTTATTTTTTTTCCTGTGGCAATTGGGGTTAAGTGACTTGCTCAGGATCACACAGCTGGGAAGCATTAAGTGTCTGAGACCACATTTGAACTCGGGTCCTCCTGACTTCAGGGCTGGTGCTCTATCCCCTATACCACCTAGCTGCCCCCAATATCTTCTTTTATAGAAAAAATTGGCACATATATGATGTGCACTTACTAAAAGATTTTTGACTGCCTGCCTACAAACATGCACTGTCCTTAAAACAAAAATAAAATTTTTGTCAATTTTCGACCTTGTGAAAACTGACTTTCACCCCCATCCCTCAACTCTTCTGTAAGATTACCAATGACCTCTTAATTGCCAAATTCAATTATCTCATCCTTCTTGACCTTTATCTGGCTTATGACACTGTTAATCATTCTCTCTTCCTAAATATTCTTTCCTATCTTTTTTGTGATTCTTCTTTTTCTGTCTTTTCCCCATGATCAAGTAAATAGAAAGTGTTAGAGATTGGACTATTTAAAAGTGATATGGTCTGCCTCTAGAAGTACTTATTTCTCCCTCTGTTTAGGTCTTCAAATAGAAGTTGGACATCCACTTTTCAGATTATGTTCTAGTGAGGATACTTTTAGTGTATGGATTGGATGAAATGATCACTGGGATACCTTTCTAACTTTCAGTTTTTATGATTCTGAGTTATTTTTACAATTATGAATGCATGAGATAAATAAGCCAAGTGATGAATGCTTTCCATAGTTGATGAGGAACTAAAAACTTAGACTGGAAGTAAAAATGTGCCCCTGATTCAAAATGTCTTCTAATGCTGTGTTCACCAAATTTATTCTAATTTGTTTTACAATGTTTTTGTTTTTATGCATGGCTGACTTCAAATTATTGAATCATGAATTGAATATAAGGAGAATCCACATATTTAATAGAATGTTCACATCCTGCAATCTGTCAGTAATTTTAAACATTATATTTAGGTGCTTTTTTTTCCTTTTTTTTTTTCTCTTTTAAGATCCCCTACTAACATTTCCTCCTATAACATTGTTTTTTTTTTCCTATAAAATTTTTCAACCAAGATCTCAACTTTCTCCTTATACAATTTACAAATTTTTATTGTTGGGAAGTCCTGTGTACTGAATTGGTTTTTACTTAAATCTATAGAATAATCATTCTGCATCTTTTCAGCACTTTTTTGAGACAAAAATATTATTACAAGTGGAGGGGTCAATTTCTGCAGTTCCAAGAAGAAAATACTTTTTACATAGACTAAGTATTTCATTAATTGCAAAAGCAATATATATTTAGGAAAGAATTGTGTCTACTTTGGCAATAGATTTTAGTGGTTACAGAAATCATTCTGTAGAAATTAAATTTTTCTTCTTTCCTCTTATCATTTAATAGCTTGCTTTGAAGTACATACAGCCAAAATGAAGCTATGCTTTCTGACAAGTGAGTCTTTATGGCTTGGAGAAGGAATGAATTTACCCATTTCATCAAATCTTTATCTCAGCATTTCTTTTTACCCAAGCTTTCCTCACATCTATATCTAACTATGAACTGAAAAATAGATGATCTCTGTGGCTGGGTGGCGAAGTAAACAACTGATGTGTGAAACTTACAGAGCCATACTCTTTTTTGAATTGTCTCTAAGAATTGGTTTAATGGGATTGAGTCTGTAATTAACTTTTTTTTCCCAATTATCATTTCTCTAATTCAAGATTCAGCTACTGAATGTCAAAGAGAGGTCTACATATCATTTAGAGGGTGAATGAAAATGTGAGAAGGGTTTTAATAAAGGAGGGAAGAGTTTCTTAATTCCTCTGCCATATTCCCTTCCCACCGCATGTGTTGGCCTTGGGGATTTATAATGATCCCCTAATGATATACATATATGTATATATGATATACATATATGTAAAATATATACATAGACATAGTGTACATGTTGTAGGGATATGTCTATGTTTTTATATGCATGTATATAATGTACCTTTTCTTTTACCAGATAGCAATAAAAATAAAATATCTTCCCTTTTTCTTTAAAACTAAAATGAAAACTTCTAAGAAACATTGTTTGTTTGTTTCAGTCTTCTTGATCTAGGTTTTAATGAAATGATTTTCACTGCCTAACCTAATGAGTTCTGAGAAGAAATTCAATCAATTACACCTTATTATTGAGGGTTTAGTTGGAAATAAATCTTTAGTTCCAGTAAATTCAGATTTTCATTCAATCACTTCTGAAGAATTTCTATCAATTTCTCAATGGAGGACCTTGATATAATGTAATGTCTTATTTTTTAACTATCATAATTCTTTCAAGGATCTTTCAAAAGCAGTCTCATCTATAAAATAAGGGTGTTGGACTAGGTGATCTAAATCTAAAGTTTCAAAAAATAATTCTTCCCTGTTTGATTTAGGATTTGATTTAGTTTTGCTAGATACTTATAAGAAGGAAAGGAAGGAAACAAGTATTTATTAAATGCCAGCTGTATGCCAATCACTATACGAAGCACTTTATGAATATCATCTCATTTGATTCTTTCAACAATCCTGCAAGACAAGTGCTATTACCATCTCAGTCTTACAGGTAAGGAAAGTAGACAGAGATGAGAGATTTCCCCAGCTAGGGAGTATCTGAGGCTAGATATGAACTCTGCTCTTCCTGAGTCCAGGTTCAGTTCTTTATCTGCTGGGCTACTTAGCTGCCAATTAAAAGGAATAAGGTGAGGAGAAATCTAGGCAGGAAAGACAGTGACAACTTGGAGGGACAGTAAGATCAGTGCTGCAGTAGTGTAATGTATGGAAGGAAGTGATGTAAGATAAAGCTGGAAATGTAAGGGGGTGGAGGTTGAATATGGAAGATTTTGAATGCTTGGCAATTCAATTTAAATATAATTCAGTGGATAATCAGAAATCTCTAAAGATTTTTGAGAAGACTGATATGATTAAGATCTATTAGTACAATATTATTCTGGCAGCCATATGAGGAATGATTTAGATAGAAGAAATAGTAGAGCTTCATGTCTAGTTCTCATGTATTTATCCATTCCTCTTAGTGTCAGATCCCTTGACTTCAGAATTCTGGTAATGTTTCATGGATCTTTCTTGTTTGAAACCTTGCACTTGAACTTTGGGGTTTGCAACGTCAAGAAAAACTTTCCTACAAAGTTTTTTTAAAAAAATGAATTTTTAGATGGGTACTAGTCTATGTGTCAGTGAATGCAAAAGGACTAACCCACTATCTTAAATTATGTCTTGCTAAAAATTACATTTCATGCAAATTAAGACAACTCTGAGATAACACTACACACCTGTCAGATTGGCTAAAATGACAGGAAATGATAATGATAACTGTTGGAGGGGATGTGGGAAAACTGGGACACTGATACATTGTTGATGGGACTGTGAACGGATCCAACCATTCTGGAGAGCAATTTGGAACTATGCTCAAAAAGTTATCAAACTGTGCATACCATTTGACCCAGCAGTGTTTCTACTGGGCCTTTATCCCAAAGAGATTTTAAAGGAGGGAAAGGGCCCCACATGTGCAAGAATGTTTGTGGCAGCCCTTTTTGTAGTGGCAAGAAACTGGAAATTGAAAGGATGCCCATCAATTGGAGAATGGCTGAATAAATTATGGTATATGAATGTTATGGAATATTATTGTTCTGTAAGAAACGACCAGCAGGAGGATTTCAGAGAGGCCTGGAGAGACTTGCATGAACTGATGCTGAGTGAGGTGAGCAGAACCAGATCATTATACACAGCAACAACAATACTATATGATGATCAATTCTGAAGGACATGGTTCTCTTCAACAATGAGATATTTCAAACCAGTTCCAATTGTTCAGCGATGAAGACAGTCATATACACCCAGAGAGAGGCCTGTGGGAACTGAGTACGGACCACAACACAGCATTTTAACACTTTCTGTGAATATTTCCATGCATTTTGTTTTCCTTCTTAGGTTGTTTTTTCTTCTTCTCTTTCTAGATCTGATGTTTCTTGTGCAGTAAGATAACTGTATAGATATGTATACATATATTGTATTTGTCATATAATTTATCCTATTTAGCATGTATTAGATTACCTGTCATCTAGGGGTGGGGGGTGGGAGGAAGGAGGGGAAAAGCTTGGGGAAAAAAAAGTTTTTGCAAAGGTCAATGTAGAAAAATCATTCATATGTTTTGTAAATAAAAAGCTTTATTTATTTAAAAAAAAAAAAAAAAAAAAAAGACCATCACTTGGAGCCAAGGAGACAAGGAGAGTGAATCGCATTAAATGATTCCATGGTGTTCAACATAAAATAAATAAATAAATAAATAAAAATTACATTTTGGTTTAATGAGGATTTTTTCATTATTTCTCCCCACCTTAGCCTTCCCCCCACCCTACCCTGGCCTCAGTTAACTTTCCTGTTACTCAGAGGTTGTCATCATCTACTGAGTTATGCAGACTCAATCTAGGCATCATTCCTGATTCCTTGCTGTCTCTCATTCCCCATATCTAATCTATTGCCACATCCTTTAGATTCTACCTTTCTAATATCTGTCTCCAATATCATATGAGATCTTGCTTATCTCTTTAATGCTGCTGGCATTCTAGCAGGATCCTCCATCGTCTAATGGCATGTAATCCTGCAATATACTTCTACAAGGTTTCCTTGCCTCAAATCTCTCCCCATTCCAGTCAAACTGATCTTCCTAAAGTGCAGGTCTGACCACGTTACTCTCCCCACTCCCATCTTATTGAGTAAGCTAAAATATCTCCCTATCATCTCCAAGAGGAAATAAAAGATCCTCTGTTTGACATTCAAAGTGCTTCATAACCTGGTCCCCTCTTACCTTTTCAATCTTTTTATACATTATTCCACCCACATATTCTTGGCCTTCTTATTGTTCCTCAAACAAACTACTCCATGAAATATTCCATGCAATACTCCATGCACTCTTTCCTCATCTCTGCCTCCTGGCTTCCCTGAGTTCCTTCAAATTCCAGTTAAAATATCACTTTTCTCTCTCTCTCTCTCTCTTTTTTTTTTTTTTTTTTTTTTTTTTTTTTTGCTGAGGCAATTGGGGTTAAGTGACTTGCCCAGAGTCACACAGCTAGGAAGTATTAAGTGTCTGAGGTCACATTTGAACTCAGGTCCTTTTGACTTTAAGGCTTGTGCTTTATCCATTGCACCACCTAGCTGCTCCAAAATATCACTTTTCATCAGAAACCTTTTAGGATCTATTTTTTCCTTCCTTAATGATAATGCCTTTTCTCTGTTGATTATCTCCCATTTATCCTATTGTTTATACAGAGTGGTTTGTATGTTATTTTCCCCATTAGATTATGAGGTCCTTGAAAGCAGGAACTAGTTTAGCCTTTCTTTTCATCATTCAACACTTAGGACAGTGACTGACTCATAGTAGGTGCTTTATAAATGCTTGTTGATAGATCCTACTTTGATTTTATGATGGAGTCTAAGGGGGAAATATGAAGATTTTATGAGTAGCAATAATCATTACTAATATAATTATATAGTGCTTAAAATTTGCAAAAAACTTTCCATATATTTTCATATTTGATCCTCATAAGAGTCCTATACATTAGGCATTTTTATTCCATTTTTACAGATGAGAAAAGTAAGCCTGGAAGATATTAAAGGACCTATCTAGAATTCCCTAACTAGTAAATGTCTGCAATAGGACCTGAATTTAATTCTTACTGATTCTAAATCACACACTTTATCCACTGTGCCACACTATGCCACCTAAGATTCACTTTATGAATATTTATTCTTCATACAAATTTTCTGAGACACAAATTCTATAGAACAAAATGCAATATATAGTTACAACTAATAATTTTATTTCAATTGACTCCTAGTAGGTTTATATTTTGCCTTATATAATTAATAAATCCATCAACAGACAGTTATTAAGCACTTACTATATAGTAGTGTCTGAGCTAAGTAATGGAGATATAAAAGAAAAACACAATTCCTGCACTCAAGGAGAATAATAATTATGTTCAATCACATTTTGGCCTCCTAGAAATTAACTTGTAAAATTATTTTAAGTGTCAGATTAAGTGCTACCTCATACTTGGAGCAGTCCCTGATTCCTATAGTTGTTATTCTGCCCCAACATTCCTTTGTATACTTTGTATAGTTAGAACAGCAGCTAGTCATGTACTATGCCACAGATGCTGATAACCTTCACTCGTCCCTTTTACCTGCCCTTGAAAAATTTGTGCTGTATTCATTGCTCTGGGGAGCTAGGTTTCCAGTACTTTAATTCTACTTCCACCTCAGATTTTTGAGGGTTAATTCTATTTTTGGTTGCAGTCTGAATGATTCTCTCTAGCAGGGGTAGAGACTGGGAGAAGATATAAAAAAAAAAAAAATACCCAGAGTACAAATACCAATCATATTTAGAACAAGCAGTACAGTCTCATCAACACCAAATGGGTGCTTCTTCCTCTCTGGGTGACTCTCACCTTTAAAGTGGTCTGCTGCCATCTCTTGTCCTGCAACTTCTCTTGACAGCAGAACAGGAAAAGAAAAAGATAACAGTTTTCTTTTGAAATTTCACAAGATCTTGTACAGGTGGACTAAAGATAAAAACAGGCAGGCACCCCATTTCAAACATAAGCTAATCTAGGAGGCTATAGGCTCATGGAGCTAAGTTTTGGGTTATGTAGGATGAAGCAGAAGCACTTCTTCCTTCTCGTTCCCCCATCCCCTACACAGAGACCCTTTGGATCTCCTTATATTGACCTTCAGGATGTCCTTATACCTCAGAACTGACTTCATGGAGAAGCCTTAGGGGTAAGATTGCTTATCATTCTAGCCATGCATGGAGTTCTAGCTCAAAAGAATTAAAAGGACCATATTGGCTGATAGGAAGTAGTCAGAAGATAGCTATCCCTGCTCTAAAGTGGAGACTGAGAAGGAAACCTTATCTGTGTATTGCCTTCAATTGAATGTTAATTCTAGAAGTCACAGATTGTTATATTTTTTTTCTTTGTTAGACACATAGAGAGCACGCAAATACTTGCTGGATTCAATTGAACTAAACAAGCACAAGCAAAGCGTGTAGTAAAAGGAAAAGTAGCATCAAAATTAAGAATGTGGAAGACTATATCTGACCATTAGTACTTACATGACCAAAGACAAAAATAGCTTAATCACTCTGAGCCTCATAAAATGGCAATAACAACACCTCCCTTACTGACTTTACAAAAGGTATTGCTTATAACTGAGGTAATAGATATAAAATTCATTATAAAACTTAAAGGATTATATAAATGCCTAGTCTCATCATCAACATTAAAGAATATCTAGCTTGAAAAATTTTATATCCTCAATTATACTTTTCAAGATTTTATGTTTAGGATTTCCTTTTTTGTGAACTACTTATAAGATTATAAAAATAAGGTTATGAAATAAACTATTGTACTAATAACTATTAAAAAAAAATAAGGACTTTTATTACTTTGTGCTTCTTTTAGACTTGTCATCTTTTTTTTTTTTTTTTTTTTTTGCTGAGGCATTTGGGGTTAAGTGACTTGCCCAGGGTCACACAGGTAGGAAATGCTAAGTGTCTGAGACCAGATTTGAACTCAGGTCCTCCTGACTTCAGGGCTGGTGCTGTATCCACTGAGCCACCTAGCTGCCCCTAGACTTGTATCTTTAAAGATTTTCAATTACATGACCTGACACTTTAAAATCATCTCCTTAGCAAAAACCTCTGATTCTCTGACCTTCCTCCCAACCACATTCTTTTATCCATCAGTACAAGATCTTGTGAGATTTCAAAAAACATCTGGCATCTTTCTTCTTTCTTGATCCCCCTCAAATCAGGATCAGCTACTAGAGAAGTAAAGTGCTTGAGTTGATCATTTGGAGAGGAGTTGTTTGCCTTTCCACATGAGCTTAAAACAAATTCCAGATTAGTCAAAGTCATAATTTCTGGAGCCTGTCAACTATATTCATACTCAAGCAACAAACATATATAAACACAATATACAGATTTGCAGTCTTCTTTATTGAAGATTTGCTCTGGTTTTAACTTCCTCAGAAAATGCATTGGCAAACAAGTACTCATTTAGTGGATGCTAAATGCTTTCTTAAATGTTGACCAGTCATTTTTTTTTTCAGTCACGTTTGATTCTTCATGTCCTCATTTGGGGTTTTCTTGGCAAAAATATTGGAGTAGTTTGCCATCATCCTCTAGCTCATTTTACAGATAAGGAAACTGAGATAAACAGGGCTAAGTGACCTGCCCAGGATTACATGTCTAGGAAATGTCTGAGGCCACATCTGAACTGGAGTATTCATGATTCCAGGTCCAACATTTTATCCACTGTGCCACTTACATGCCATCTTCAATCTGCCATACATTATTTCTGGGGATGTTTTCCTTTGTGAGGAAAATGTGCAAAAGTAAGTTAAAAAGATAAGAGCAGCTTTTTATTCCCACTAAATCACTATGATTATTTCACAAGTATTAACCAAAAATTGTTGTCATAAAATTGAACCATGTATGTATGAATGTAAACCAGTAGAATTTAAAGATGAGTTCCTCATTCTCCCTCCCATTTTATTAAGTTTCTTTCATCTTTGAGTTGTTGCATGCCTGATCTCTGAGAACATTATTTTACATCACAGTTGAGGCATACCATTCTATCTTTTAGCATATAAGATATACAAAGTTCATATGCTCTTTTTGTCTAGGTTTCACAAGCTAAACAATGTGAGTTTTTTATAATGTACCCAGTGATGTTAACTTATGCCTATGCAGTTCTTCCTTCACAAATCAGCTTTGAAGGTGGATGATGCAAGTATGTTTTTGTGCTAGCCATATCAATAACATTTCATATAAGTATTCTAATGAAAACTCCATAATCCCCTTATGGAGTTAGAAAGCTAGATTTAGAATTCCAGTTCAAATTCTATTAAATCTAAAGGAACTTGGACTAGTCAATACATTTAGAATTTGCTAAGTATCTACCTTATGCAAGGTTTGCTTTAGATAGGTAGTAAAACATCTATGGACAAAACCAAATATCCTGCTTAAGACCCTTGTAAACTAGTTGAATCTGGGCAAGACATTTGACCTTTCTGAATCTCAGTTTCTTTACTGTAAAATGGGGATAATAGACTTCACCTTACAAATTGTTGTGATGATCAAATGAAGTAATGAAGGTAAAGTGCTTTTTAAATCTAAAATCAACCAAATTACCACATACATGTTAGATGTTTATCATCACTGTATCATTATCTCATCATTATTACCATCATAATTCCAGCTCTGTATCCCATGATGCAATGAAATTGAACCTCTGAGACTTAAAATAGTTCATCCCAAGACATATAGCTAGTGAATGACAGATCTGTTCTTTTTAGTATGCCATGGTAATTCATGATTACATGAAACCAGGACTAGCTAACAGGTGAGATGATCTGAGTTCAAATCTTCCTTCTGACATTTATTGTCTACATCCATGAGCATGTCAATGAATTTCCCTGGCATTCATTCAGTTCCTGATTTGAATTTCATTTCTGTAATCACACTGGAGTCTAATAAATAGACTTTCATTTCAACTTGCCTGGATCCAAGTTTTTTACCTTACTTACCAGCAATTTTCAGATTCTGTTGTGCTGAGGTCATGCACACATACCTCCAGGCTACCTCCTAGGAATCTTTTATTTGCTGTCTTCCCCTATTAAAAAATAGACAGTTTGAGAGTAAGGATTATTTTATTTGTATTTTCTTTGTATTCCCAACACTTAGCATAGTGTCAGGCACATAATAAGCACCTAAAACCATATCTGTTCATCTCTCTCTTTCTCTTTCTTTCCCTCTCCCTCCAACTTCCATACATCTGTAATTTTTCATTTCTCACAAGGCTGCAATCCTCTAGACTTTTTGCTCATACCCGGGAAAGCTCTTTAGCTTAGAAGATCACTTCAGCTCTGGAATTTACAATCTTGGAAGTATCTCCCTCTGTAGGGCTCCTACAGAACTCCAAAACAGCCATCTTTTCATTTCCTACCAGACTGCTCTCCTCTGGACTTTGCCATCATGGCCAATACTGGATACCTTCTTTCCCTTATATCCTTTCCAATTTCCTTTTATATACTGTACTATCTTTTCCTTTAGAATGGAAGGTGCTTGAGGGAAGAGATTGTCTTCTTTCTCCTTCCTCCCCATATATTTGCATTTCCAGTGCTTACCTCAACTTCTGGTACATACTATGTTCCTAATAAATAGTTGTTTACTTACTGACCATGGTTGTCTATCATCTGTCTATCTATCTGTGGACCTTCAGGTATCTTCTAGTTCTAGATGCTATGAACTCTCTACCAAGATTTCAAGTCACAAACATAGTTAATGACAGAAAAAAGAATTAGAAGCAGGCAAATGCTATGCTCATTGCACCAAGCTACCTTCTATGTTCAATGTATCCAATGACTTATTTTCCTCATAATATCCTTGGCATCTATCTAGCCATAAAATCATCATCCATTGCATATAAAAGAAATTCAGTCTAGCACAAGGAGGCTAATCTCTTTACCAAAGTAAAGGTCTCTGTTTATAAAGGCATATAGAACAGATTTAATAACTGCATTACTATTTATTCTTCATGAGAGGCAGCATAGATAAGATGAGGAGAGAACTGCCTCTGAAACAAAATAGCTACATCACCATTGGCAAATCATTTAATTTCTCATGGTTCTGAGTAATTTCAGCAATTGAAGGAAAGATGCTGATCTAAAGGAAATTTCCTCACCTGACAGTTTCTTAGGCCAATGAAGTAACAGTTCCTGTCTCTATCTCTTCATTCTTATTAATATGATTTTCTCTCCATGGAGAAGTCTTTTCCCCAAAGGTAAATCACACTTGACATTTGTTAACCTAATGGAATTAATTCTATTAGGAACATTGTCTTCTGAGAAGCAATTTAAAAATAGAAATGGTGCCAAAAGAGATTAAATTTTGTGTATACAATGGAATCATTCCTTTAAGGTCAACACTCGTGTGAAAAATCAATAAATATTTAAGTGCATTTATAAAAATTTCATAATGTGAAGAAAGATAAAGGTGCTAATTGTGTGTTTAATAAAAGAATTTGTACTTCTCAATTCAAACTATATTGAATGAAATGAATCCTAATGAATTTTGTTATTTACATTTCAAATTATGTCATTATTTAAAAGATTTTGGGGAAAAATAACTCAAACTATTTCAGTTAAGTACCAATGCCATCATCTGCTATCTGATCACAAAATTTAAACTGTCATTTAATCTTAGTTATTATGATGTAAGAGAGAACAGAAAACAGAATTATCAAATACAAGGTGATATGGTGAATATAGTATGAGTCTTACCAGTGGGGCAAATTGCAGTTTTAACACTTATCAGCTGTGTGACATTGAAAAATGTCACTACCACTGAAGCCTTGGATGCCTAATATGCAAAACAGGGTCCAATAATACTTCCTTTACCTATCAACTAAAATTGAAATGAAGTATATATTTCATATGACTTACTATATTTTATATTTGTGAATTAGTTGAGGTCTTTGGGAGAGAGATAATATGTTTAACTTCCTACTTAAATAAATAAAGGCAAAACCTTTGTTCTTCAGATGGAAATAATCTTTCTTTACTAAGTTCTAGCATTTTGGGTTTTTGTTGTTGTTGTTGTTGTTGTTGCCTTTTTCACACTTTACCTTGCATTGTAATATACTTATGTTCATGTTCAATGATTGTAAAAAGCTCCTTGATGGCAAGAAGAGTGTTTTTAATCCCCAACACTAATTAACATTCTAACACTAGTAGCACCATGTAGTATATAATTAAAATGTGTTTTTGAATAAATTAAGCACAAAAAGTATTTCCATTCACATGGCAGAACACAAAAAGACAATTCCTTATAAAAATAAATTCCTGTTTCATACCTCTTACTTTTTTCTTTTTTTTCCCCTCAGGCAATTGGAGTTAAGTGATTTGCCCAGGGTCACACAGCTAGAGAACATTATGTGTCTGAGATCAAACTTGAACTCAGGTCCTCCTGACTTCAGGGCTGGTGCTCTATCCATTGCACCACCTAGCTGCTCACTTCTTTTTCTTTTTAAAAGTATGTAGCGGATTCTGTAGGCTATTTTGAAAACTATTCTGTTTATTTCTATTTCCTACTGAACTTCTCTCTGTACATTCTCTTCTGTACATTTAAGGAATTCTTACATCTTTTCTTCCCCCCTTTTCTCTTTCTCCTTTCTTTCTCCCCCCCTTTCCCCTTCTTTCTTTCCTTTCTTCCATGCCTTATTTTTACATGATGTTCTTTTCCAAATATTTTCCTCAATTGTTCCCTATAAAGAAAGCTATTTTTTGTTTCAAAGAATAAAAATGAAAGAGAAAATAAGCTGTCATTCACAAAACTAATCAGCATATCAGCAATCTGACATTATCAACAATGTTTCACATCTATAGTTCCCTATATATACAGAGAAAGGAATTGCATTTATCATCTCTTTTTCCTAACCAATTTAATCATTATAAATTACACATCATTCAGTTTTTGTTATTACTACTGTTTTGGAGTAATTGTGTGTATTATTTTCTTTCTTTTCTTTACTTTATATCAATTCATATCTCCATGCTTCTCTGCTTTTTTCATATTCATCATTTTTAAAGCACTATAATATTAAATGCATATTCATATGCATCATAATTTGTTTAGCCATTCCCTGATTGATGCCCCATTGGGTAACTAGATGGTACAGAGGATAGAGCACTGGGCTTGGAATCAGAAAGACTCATTTTCATGTGTTGAAATCTACCCTCCGATACTAGTTATGTGATTCTGGGCAAGTCAGTTAACATCCTTTAACCTCTATTTCTTCATCTATAAAATGAACTGAAGAAGGAAATGGCAAACCATCTAGTGTCTGCCAAGAAAACCCCAAATGGATCATGAAGAGTCTAAAACAGCGAAACAAGAACTTAAATAAATGTTTATCAAATTGAATCTAATTTACTGAAAACTAAGGCATTATCTGGATTTGACATTTTATTAATAAGATTATCTCTTCTTTAACATGTAGGTAAATGTGGATTTAAGAAAATTGAGAGCATGTTTTTTTTTTTTTGATTAGTAGTTTACCTTGGAGTGTTCAGGGAAGAGTAGCACCTCTAGAATGAAGAGGTGCACCTCTTGCCAAGCCCTTTTTAGGGATGTTTATCCACCTTTGGTGTCTACCTCTTACTCAACTCTCACCTGCAGCTCCAAGAAGCTGTAACAATTACCCTGGTAAAATCATCTTGGCAAACAGGCTAAATCAGATTGAGGGTAACCAACAGGTCTTAGACCCATTGATAAGTTAGGAATGTCTACTTACCCCAAACAGGTGAAGATTTCCCCAGGCAGAGAACAATTTGTTCCAATGGCCATGAAAGCAGCTAAAGTAGGCACTGTGGAAGGCTTGGTCAAACACTGAAGATACCAAAGTTATCTCCTCCATCCCAGGCTTGACTTTTACCTTGCCACTGAACTTCAATGATTTTGGTAGCTGGTGATTCTGTGGAATTGATTTCACTTAAATCCAATTCATCCACAAGTTAAAACATCACCCATGATGTCCTTGGTCCCCTTTGAAATGAAGAACAAATAATTAGTTTATCCTTGTGGGTTCCTGCCTATTCTTCAATAGCAGAAACACTACATACACACATACACACACACCCACACATACATATTTTAAAAAGAGTATTTTTTTTATACTTCAAGGCTATGTGTTTTTTTCAGTATATATTCAATCTTTCCCTGAAGATCACAAATCTACAAATCTGCCAAAAATATAATGGCCAAAACATTGATCACCTTGCAGTCAACTGATTAGGAATTCTCAGGATGTAGCTAGGCTGATCCTTTTATAGCATATGCACAGTCCATTACCCTAATAATTTCAACTTGGTAGCACATGCCAGCACTCAAAATCTGTTGGCATAGCCTTCAAGGACCTATGTTCAGCTCCATTCCACACTAATATATTGAAGAATAGAAGTGTTCTTCTAAATCTAGAGTTCTTTGGCTACTTAGTACTTTCTAAATGTACTCCAATCTTGGGACAACAGCCAATCAACATTACAAGCATAACAGAGAGTTGGTAAACATGAACAATTTGGTCAGCTGATGAATTCTTCATATGAAAAAAAGCTAACCTTTTGAAAATACTTAATGATGTAATATAATGGGAGAAGCACACTCCTTATTTTGAAGCACATGTAGGCATTTTATTTAGGTTTCTGGTCTACTAATTATGTGGCAAAGAGATATATTAATTGGCTGTTGGAAGCAGAAATGGGTATATTCAAATGTCACTTACTGTTCAAAGGGAGATCTTTTCTTCTTTCCTGTTTGGCAGTGTTCAAGTAAGGAATCAAGGACTAAGCCCTCTGTAGGGAGAGAGGTCTTAAGGCTTTTCTCTCTCCATCAGGGTTGATATAATGTTGCTAATAAGCACGTGGTTCTGCTATTTCTATCTCTGTTTTTATTCTTTTCCACTTTTAGGTAAAGGATATTATATATAGCCACAACCTTGTGATATTGTGAATTTTGAAGGACAAGAGAGAGAGAGCAAAATCTCAAAACCAAAATTTGTTTGGTAGCTATGTGGTAAGGATCAAAGTTCTAAGTGACTTTTTGGACCCAGAATAGCTCAAAGAGAGCTAAAAGGGAGCTCTAGCAATTTATCCATCAGCAGTAGTGAATTTGAAAGTAAACTTGGTAGAGAGAATGATTCATGGAAATTGCATTAGGTTTATGCCCACTTTCCTCATAGATTAATATGGTATAGGGGAACAACTGATCTATACTTCTGATTTTGCTCTTCAGAATAACTTTCATTTTATAAAAATTAATTAATTAAATAAAATTGGAATACTGATCACTAATGATTAATATTAGAGAAAACATAATGGAATAGGAGCTTGAGTTGAGAGGTTATAGATTTAGCCTTGTTTTGGGACATGTCTACTCAGTGAGAGTGGAAATTGACATGAGGATCCCCAGAGCTTATAAAGACTATGCTTCATTAGCTCATCACAATATTCTTCTCGTTATAGAAGAATAGGCATTATTATTTTTATTTTCCACAAAAGGCAATGAAAAACCAGAAAAGTTAAATGACTTGTCTACAACCATATATTCTCTTCTCTTCCTTTCCATTTTTTTTACCCTAAAGTCTATATAGATGTTGGAATATTACAAAAATATAGCTATCCACTTTTTTTTCTTTTTTCCCATGCTGCCTGCTAATTAAATGTTACATGTATTCTTGAAATAAATGGCATCAAGGACCACAAGTGTACCTGTATACTTAGAATCTTTCTTGGCAACCATCTTCAAATCCCATAGCTCAGTTATGATCCAAAAATTCAAAACTCATTGAATTCTTAGTCATCACATGCTTGGAGGCAAAAGAATGGTAGCTAGATTGAGTTGAAAATAGTTTTTTAAAGAGCTACCAATCTTCAGAAAGAAAAAAACAAAACTCTTGTGAGAGTATAAGCAGATGTAATTCATGCTTTAACTCACCACTTATGCTTAGTGTAGCTGTCATCTGGATCTATGTGCTATGTCCCAAGTGTGTTGTGGCATATGATGTGAACACAGTGCTCTTTAGAAATGAGATGAATGTTTTTCTTAGAATATTATTTTAGATTAAATCTGCCCAGGAAGCCAGGTTTAAGGACATTTCCCTTCTCTGGCATGGTGTATTATATCTGCCCATATCCTCAACTTGCACCCCAACCTCAACTCTACCCCCTTTCAGAATACAGGATATTGTTTCAGTGAGTCTTTCAACCTTGAACTCCAAACTACCATAACATCATACACAGTGGTAGCCAATAAGTCAATTCATTCTATTTCCCCATGAATAGATTCTTTTGTGTGGCGCACATCATAGTGATTTCTAACTTGCAATATCTCACTATAGTTCCCACTAACTTAGCCAGCTAAATCTCCCCCTTAACTTACTTGGCACAGACTTTTCTTCTGGGGCATAATGATCTCAGCTGTGTTGTTAGTGTACAGACAGAATTTCTGCTTTGGAAATGTCTTGAGTAGGCAAAGTTCTCTAGCAGTGGTTTCTGATATAATGGAAAGGGCACTAGATGAAGAATCAGAAGTCCTAGCTCTGCCACTTATAAGCCTGATATCGTCTGGAATTTACTTAATTTCTTTGTTGCTCTGCTCTCTCATCTGCCAAAAGGCAATAAACACCTGCTCTGCTTACCTGATTGCATTGTGTGTGAAGGTCAAATGAGATAATGGATAAGCAAGCACTTTGAAAAATGTAGGATGATCTATAAGTATAAAACATTATTTGAATAAATAAGCTAAAATAAATTTTTAAGTAGAATTAAATTAATGCTTATTTTCTGAAATTTATATCCATTAAAATATATTTGACATTTTAAAGGTCAAGGGTAAAGAGCACTGATAAGGATTTTAGGAGTCTTGAATCCTATTCCTGATTTTCATGTGTGTTTTAATCCTGTGACATCAGTGTTAGGATTACTTTAATCTGTGTCTCAGTTCCCTACCTGGAAATGGCAATAGTTATTTCTTAAGGACATTGTGGGGATAAAAGGAAAAAGGAAAAGGACCTTTGTTCTTAAAAGTTACACAAATATAAGTTAATATTTTAAGTACTGAAACTAAAACTGGGATCATGATTTTTATAAAACAATTAGCATATCAAGTGGTTTTCAAACAACATTAATGAAATTCTGTCATTTCTTGACTAGTGATTTCTAAAATACCATTTTCTTATCCTATATTGTTTAATATTTCTTGTTTGTTTGCTTTTTTTTTTTTTTTTTTTTTTTTTGCTTTTTGCTGAGGCAATTGGGGTTAAGTGACTTGCCCAGGGTCACACAACTAGGGAATGTTAAGTGTCTGAGAACACATTTGAACTCAGGTCCTTCCTGACTTCAGGGCTGGTGCTCTATCCACTGTGCCACCTAGCTGCCCCTTGTTCAATATTTCTAAAAGAGATATGTGATTTCCTTGGTTGTCAGTGCTTTTTATGGTTTTCCCTCAAATTATTATTAGGTACTTATTGGTTTATATGCTATATGTCCTTGGCAACATAAGTAGTCCTTGAGGGCAAGCAGAAGAAATATTATGTTTTGTTTTGTTATGGCATTCTCAACACCTAGCACAATATTTTATATATATTAGTCACTTTGTACAATCATAGAATTTGAGAGTTGCAAAAGACCTCAGTAAACACTTAGTCCAATACATATCCCTACCAATTAATCATTTAGATTTTGCCTGATACCTCCAAAGTGGGAGACAAGCCACTCCACTTATTGGGGGGGGGGTTGCACTTAAAAGAACTTTATTTTTTGCAATTGCATGTAAAGATAGTTTCAACATTAATTTTTAAAAATCTTTTGAGTTCCAAATTTTTTTCCCCACTTTGTTGCTTCCCCTCCCAAGACAACAAGCAATCAGAAATGGGTTATACATGTACAAAATATTGAACATATCTCCACAATAATCATATTGTAAAAGAAAAATCAGAACAAAAGGGAAAATATGGAAAGAAAAATAAAACAAAATAAAAACCAAAAAGAAGTAAAAATAGTATGCTTCAGTCTGCATTCAGATGTGAATGATATTTATATCAGGAATCCTTTGATTGTTTTGCGGAGAACAATCTTAGATTGTTGTTTTGCGGAGAAAAGCTAAGTCTACATAGTTGATTATTACAAAAGGCTGATGTAGCTGTGTACAATGTTCTCTTAGTTCTCCTCACTTCACTTAGCATATATGTCTTTCCAGGCTAAATCTGCTTGTTAATTATTTCTTATAGAACAATAGCATTCCATTCCATTTATATACCACAACTTGTTCAGACTTTCCCATCTGATGGGTATTGCCTCAATTTTCTATTCTTTGACATTACAAAAAAAAAAATCCTGCTATAAATATTCTTGTACAATTTGATCCTTTCCCCTGTTTTATGATCTCTTTGGGATACAAATCCAGTGGTAGAATTGCTAGATCAAAAGATATACATGGTTCCATAGATATTTGGGCATAATTCCAAATTGCTCTCAGAATGGTTGAATAAATTCACAATTTACCCACAATGAATATGTTCTAATTTTCCCACATATTTTACAACATTTGTCATTTTCCTTTTCTATTAACCAATCTGAGAGGCATACAGTGGTCCCTCAAAGTTTTTTTGAATTTGCATTTCTTTAATCAATAGTGATTTAGAGCATTTTTACATGGGTTATAGATAGCTTTAATTTCTTCATCCAAAAACTACCTGTTCATATCCTTTGACCCTTGATCAATTGGGGAATGACTTGTATCTTTATACATTTTCCTCAGTTCTTTATATGTATGAAAAATGAGACCTTTATCAGAGATACTGGCTGTAAAAATTATTTCCCAGCTTTTTGCTTTCCTTCACATCTTGGTTACATTGATTTTGTTTATACAAAACTTTTTAGTTGATTCCTTGCTCTCCTAATTTACTTATCAGCCTTTATATCTAAATCACATAACCATTTCAATCTTATCTTGGTATAGGGTAATAGCTTTAATTGTTAGAAAGTTTTTCCTGATATCTAGCCTATATTTTCTTCTTTGTTGCTTCTATCCCAGGACCTTATAAACCTAATGTGGCAGTTCTTCCAAAATTCAAAGCTCATCTTTACCTTGAAAGTTCTTTTCTTCTGAATATGAGCCTACTTCCTTCAAATGACTTTCATAGGATATGCACTCAAGATTCTGCACCCTCTTGGTTACCTTATTTCAAACACTCCCAAGCTTATTGAAAATTTTCTTAAAATATAGTACCACAAACTGAACACAATACTCCAACTGAGATCTAATTAGTAAGGTATGCAGTAGGACTTCTCTATTCCTGAGAGTCATACCCCTTATAATTCCACTTAAGTTCATATTAACCTTTTTGTCCACCACATCCCACTCCTGATTCATATTGTGATCCAATAAAAACCCCAGTTCTTTTTGAACAATTATTATCTATCTATACCTCTCTCATCTTATGCTTTTGCTTTTCTGCATTTGTTTGTATCCCAAATTATATCCCAAATTTATGCTTGGTTTTTATTAAAGTGTCAATGTGGATCCAAGAATTACGTAATTTTTTCCTGTTTTAAATTTTGAAATTTTTTTTTAAATTCTAATTTGTTTTTATCTTTTGCTTTTAGTTAGCCTCTTTCTAATTTTCAGAGAGCTCAACTTTGGGATAAGATTTACCACCATTTCTTCTAACCTATGAATTCTCTATGCTACATTTTCCTCCCTACTCCTTATTTTTTTTTTAAATTACATAGTATATCTTATTATGAAGTTATTCCCATCACCTGGATTTACCTTTTGGGTTTCCCTCAGTTGGTAGTAGTTCTTTATTTTTAAAAATTTTTTGTGGTATTTCTTTTTATATGCAAATATATTTTTTACATTTAATAATATCCTAGGCCATATTTTCCATTTTAAGGCTTGGTGCTTGCTCCAAATTCTGCACCATTTTATACTCTTGGACAATATGGCAAGCTTGTCTCTATCTTGGATGTAGAAACTAAGACTAAAACCTGACTTTGACAGGAATTTCTGAGTTTTGGCTCAGGGTCCTGGTGCTTTGACTTAGCCTTTCACTTTGGTTCCTTCTCTATCTCCTTCTCCTTATATAGTTCCAAACCCATTGTTGTTTTCCTCCCTTACTGTGAAGTTTACTGGTCCCAATTGATGTTGTTGGTTCTGCTGGTTTACATCAGCCCATGTAAAAGACAACAAGAACTTTATTTACTAGAAGATGATATGGCCCCTTCTCTTCTTGTAACTAACTCATGCTGTAGCTTAAGTGTGGACTGCCTGGATGGTTTTCTCTCTGAGATGCTTGTGATGACTGGATGCTTCTTTGTCCTATCATGTGCCATTCATGAGAAGGAAATGCCTGTATTCTGAGCTCCATGGGAGTTGCTTAAACCTAAGCCCTGAGATGAATGAGTGCTGTGCTGCTTGATCTCTGCATTGATTGAGTACAATTCTCACCCTGTCTTTTGCTATGGTTTGAGTAGAACTATCTCCTGTGCTGGGCAATTATCTGGCCCTATCTCCTGCTATGGGTACTTGCTGTGAGCAAGCATGTCTGCAAGCCTCTGCCAATCCTAGCTTGTTACTGCTCAAAATTTCCACAATATTTTGGTAGTGTTTTTATATAGTCTTGTTCTGGAAAGGAGAATTTATAGTTTATTTATTTATTTATTTATTGCTTTCTTTGCCATTTCTTCTGATGCATCTTTGAAGCTTTATTGAAATACATTGGGGTAGAGCAGGATGGGGAATCTTGGCTCCTCTAGTTCCTAATATGCTATCTTCCTGCATCTTCCCATCTTATTTTTGTGAATATGATAGTTTTTTTGCATACAAGTACAAGGCAATACATTTAGCCCTAATGAATTTTCTTACATTCGATTCAGCCCAAAGCTCTGGCCTGTTTGGTTACTTTTGTATTATAAATCAACTATTGTGTTATCCCTCCCAATTCTGTGTTATATGCAATTGTGATTAGCAGAGATTTTCCTAGGGATTCAAAATATGGGGATTGTAAACTTGTTTTTTGATAATTATGTTTAAATATCATGGTTTTGTTTTGTAATTCTATGTATTTTATTGTGTCCATAGGTTTCACCAGAGTACCAAGTGTATCTATGTTATACACGCAAAAAGGTTACAAGTCCTGATCCATATTTACATCAAAAAATATCAAACAGTCCGGGATCAAACACAATAATAATAAATAAATACTCATGGAATTTGACAATCAAGGCTGACCTAATGTTCTGGGGAAATAAATCAATAACTTGATCACTAACAAAAGAGAAAGAAAGGTATACTAGAGAACTGGAAAAAGATTTTAAAAGTAAAGTGACATTGTTCTAAATATATGATAAGGCATTTTCATAATCTATTGTAGTTGGATGTGCTTTTAAAATCTATTCAAAGTCTCATGTACATCTGGGAAATTTCAAACATTTTTAGATGGTAACACCAGACTACCACTGCAACAGGCAGCATTTGCAGAGCTTGCCAAATTTGTACTTAGAGGGATCCATAAGACATGCCAACTATTTTTATGAATTTGTGAGTTTGGCTGACATACATTTTTTAGGTTTTGAAATGTCCCATTTGGCTATTTGAATGCCCAGGTCCAGTGCTGTAACAAGTGGGTGTGGCATTCATTCCTGCTGCACTTCCATGACAATGATTTGTCATTTGTCATTTCTTTTGTATAGCTGACTTAATTTACAGAGTAAACTTATGTCATTTCCAGCAAACTCTTCTCCTCTTAGGTGCCAGAAGCAGGAAGGTTGTTATTATTTATGGTCATGTCTAGATGTAATTTTAACTCATATTGACATTATAATTATATCAAGAATAGCTAATGAAAAAATCCCTAGATATTGACAGAATCATATTAGAAAAAGGAAAATTGCAACTCTGTGCTTTTGTAGATATAAGGCAACCTTTAAAAATATTTTTAAGATGCAATTCAAATTGTTAAACAAAACATATTTTTACCTGAATTATAGTTTTAAAAAAAACTTTTTCTTTTTATAATTTACATGTGAGTAAAAATGTGTTTTGAGGATAAACTCATCAGAATTAGTGTGTCATAGAAAATCAAAAGCTGTCTTTACCAACCTAGAGACCAACACTGGTTCAAATACAACCTCTAATACATACTAGCTGTGTTACCAGAAGCAAGTCACATAAACTCTGAAGGTCTTTAGACAACTCTCTAAAACCATAAAATAAAGAGGAGTAGCTGAGCTGTTAAATTAGTGGAGAAAATTTCCTCAACGAGTTTTCTATACTGATGAAATAAAAAGTTGGAACCAAAAACTTCAGAAAATGAAATCTACTAAAAATCAAAAAAAAAAAAAGGAAAAAAAAAAGAAAATCTATTAAAATCACTAAAGGAGATAGAGAATTTTTCAATCACGAAAGCTAGGTTTACAAGACCACTAAAGGATTATTTCATAATTCAGAATCAAATAGAGATTGTTGGTTTCTAAGTGTTATTTCTCATTGAAGGGTTGGAATAATAAGAAATCACATACCTTATATATTACTCAGCTTTCTAATAAAACAATAATAACTCCTAAAATATTTTCAAACTGATATAGGGATATCCCTGTATCTATGCTTAGCAACTGATAATGGTTGGAATTCAAACAGAGACTACAAATATGACAATAACTTAGAAATAGATAGCACCTTAGATGCCATCAAGTCTAAGCCACACCTGAAATAGAATCCCTTCTATAACACATCCCATAAAAAAAATCTAGACTTTGCTTATCATGAAAGCTAGTTCCTTCCACTTCTTATTCAAATTCAGTATATTTTCTTCTAAGTCATGCTGTCTTTTTCATTATATAATACATTGATTCAAGCAATATTTTAACCCATTCTTCCTACTTTTCAAACCTAATGTAGCAATAATTCACCAAAGGTAAGTATCAGTTGAATTAATCTAGTTCTGGTGGGTCCTAACTTCAGGTTTCCAGTCAGGGTTAGTTCTTATTCTCTTAAGAGTATCCAGAGAGGCCACATGACCATGTGGTCAGAGTGCTAGCTTTGTAGTCAGGACAAAACAGAATTAAATCTTACCTTTGCTCTTTGCTAGCTTTAGGACCACAAGCATGTCACTTAGATGTTCTGAACTTCAGACAATTCTCTAAGATGATAATTGAAAACAGATGAAAAGTGCCACATAGATGAAGTCACAGGTCTTGGTCATGTGAGTTAGATTCAGCTTAGACAAATTACTTTTGATATGAGAAAACTGTGCTAATTTCTCTAATAAGAATGAAATTTGAAACATTGGACAAGAAAACATCCTGGGCATCAGGAAATCTACTTTTGCTTTGGTTATCTGAAAGAAAAATTATTATCTAGTTTTGTTCAATTCACTCATCTTTTTTTCTATTCATAAAACAATTATGACCAGGATTCACTTTAAACATGCATTTGGAATTTTTAAGTTCACAAAAATCACAATCTAAAGTATTTTTTCATGCTTCCATCACAGTCCTATTTAAGTGAAATACATATCAATAACTCTTCAAGAAGATTACAGCAGAAAACTTGCTGAGAAATATAGTAAAATATGATACTCTGCAGAATCTTGAAGAAAAAAGTAACTGCTACATTGCTTCTTGCTTAAAAGAGGATATGAAAACTAATGCTAAATGATGGCCACCAAAAGGTGTGATTACAACTTCAAAACACAAACAAGAACAATTAATCCATTAATAATTGTATATTAAACTGCTCTTATGGCCCAGAGATTGTGCTGAAACAATAAACAGAAAAAATAAACCAAACCAAACACCTGAGGAGTTTACATTTTACACAAAGAAACAACATATACAAATTTAAGTATATACAAAATAAATACAAAAAACAAAAAATAGTTAAATGCAAGGGAGGGAGGAGTCTAGCACCTGGGACGATGAAAAAAGGCATCATATCTTTTTTTTTTTTTAAATAAAGCTTTTTATTTGCAAAACATATGAGTGACCTTTCAACATTGACCTTTGCAAAAAAACTTTTTTTTTCCCAAGCTTTTCCTTTCCCTCCCCCC
>JAJPUD010008462.1:12189-39910 GCA_023553655.1 Myrmecobius fasciatus | reverse complement strand
ATAGGATAAATTATATGACAAGTACAATACATGTATACATATCTATACAGTTATCTTACTGCACAAGAAACATCAGATCTAGAAAGAGAAGAAGAAAAAAAAACAACCTAAGAAGGAAAACAGAATGCATGGAAATATTCACAGAAAGCGTTAAAATGCTGTGTTGTGGTTCACTCTCAGTTCCCACAGGCCTCTCTCTGGATGTATATGACTATCTTCATCGCAGCACAACTGGTTTGAATCACATCATTGTTGAAGAGAACCATGTCCATCAAAATTGATCATCATATAGTCTTGTTGCTGTGTATAATGTTCTCCTGGTTCTGCTGATTTCACTCAGCATCAGTTCATGCAAGTCTCTCCAATCCTCTCTGAAATCCTCCTGTTGGTCATTTCTTACAGAACAATAATATTCCATAACATTTATATACCATAATTTATTCAGCCATTCTCCAATTGATGGGCATCCTTTCAATTTCCAGTTTCTTGCCACTACAAAAAGGGCTGCCACAAACATTTTTGCACATGTGGGTCCCTTTCCCTCCTTAAAAATCTCTTTGGGATATAGGCCCAGTAGAAACACTGCTGGTCAAAGGGTATGCACTGTTTGATAACTCTTTGAGCATAGCTCCAAATTGCTCTCCAGAATGGTTGGATCCGTTCACAGTTCCACCAACAATGTATCAGTGTCCCAGTTTTCCCACATCCCCTCCAACAGCTATCATTATCATTTCCTGTCATTTTAGCCAATCTGACAGGTGTGTAGTGGTATCTCAGAGTTATCTTAATTTGCATTTCTCTGATCAATAGTGACTTGGAGCACCTTTTCATGTGACCAGAAATAGTTTCGATTTCTTCGTCTGAAAATTGTATGTTCATATCTTTTGACCATTTGTCAATTGGAGAATGGCTTGAATTCTTATATATTTGAGTCAATTCTCTATATATTTTAGAAATGAGGCCTTTATCAGAACCTTTGGATGTAAAAATATTTTCCCAGTTTACTGCTACCCTTCTAATCTTGTCTGCATTCATTTTGTTTGTACAAAAACTTTTCAACTTGATATAGTCAAACTTATCTATTTTGTGATTAATGATGACCTCTAGTTCTTCTTTGGTCACAAATTCAAAAGGCATCATATCAAAGATAATGCTTGAACTGCTTTTTAGAGGAAGAGACTGAGGTGGGGAATGGAACATATGTATATATGTGTGTGCATACATACATATATATATATATGCACATGCACATGCATATATAGTTTCATAGACATTTATATATACATACTCAAGTCAATAGAGAACCAATGAAAATTATTTAGTGAAGGAAGAATATGGGTAAGATTTGCGCTTAAGGAAAAGAGAGGTCGTGAGACCCTGAAATAAGGTGGTGGCTTAATAAAAAGAAAGATATTTGGAGATAGAGATGGCAAGATTTGGCAACTGGCTAGATATGGGAGATGTAGGAGAATAGGGAGTCAAGAATGATACCATCATCACAATTTCCTTGGCACCAATCATGACACATAGATCTTTGTTCTTTACTATCTGGTAGATGAAGATCTTATGCATAGAAGGATTCATCATCTATTACTAAATGATGAATTTCATAAAGAGCTTTCCCTACTCTCCCCCTCCCCCCAGTTCTTTTCTGGAGTCAAAAAAAAGTAATTAAAATAATAATAGCTGATCTTATATAACACTCAATTAAAAAAAAAAGAATTCCTTGCATTCATTTTAGCATTTGATACTATTTTTTAGATAGGAAAACTGAAGCTTATAAAGTTTAAATGATTTTTTTTATATCACACAGCAAGTATCAGAGGTAGTATTTCTAACTCAAAAGCTAATTCTTTCAAACAGAAACAGACCAAAAATTATTTTCTCCCATTTACACAGAGACATGCAGACATGCACTCATGCAAACACAAAAACTCCACAAAAAGCTGTTGTATCAACAAAATTTGATATCAACATTAAATATACAAAAAAATTTAAAAGAAAAACAATTAATTCTAAAGCATATCTAAATATCAAAATACTTCAATATAACATTCTAGCATTCATTGGTCTCTGCATAAATAACCAAAGCACTACATTTTATAAAAGTAAAATCCCCCCCAAAAAATAATAAATTTAAAAAAATAAAAAAAATTAATCCTTTGAAACATTTAAGAAATAAAATGAAGCAAGGCTATTATTATTATTACGAATTCTCTTTAATTGTAGAAGGGAGATATAGCATTCTTCTGGTGCTCTTTCCTCCTGATTCTATAAAAACAGAAAATTAAAAATCTCCTTACTCAATGTTGAATGGCTTGCTGGTTACTATAACATATGCTAACAGTCATCTAAGGCACACTTCAACAGTATATTTAAAAAACAGATCATTTTCTTGAGTTCATAGAACCTTAAGCTATTTTATATAATAATTAGAAGTAAAAGAATATAAGATAAATTCCTGATATATGTTGTGATTCTTTTAGAAAATTAGATGATCTACTGAAATTTTCTAGTTTTTCCTTCAAACGAACTAATGAGATAGATAAATTATGACATTCTCCCAGACTACTACAGAAATATTTAGTCCACTGTTGTCAAATTGTATCTTAATTCATGTCTTTATCTGAGCTCTTAATTTCCTAGGGTATCATTTAACAAATACGAAAGACTGAAAATGCCTTCTAAGCCGTGGCTTTGGCAAAGGGAATATGGGTACTCAGTACTGATTTAATAATTCATGTATATAATAAGGTACTGAGAACATTTTAACCACTTTTAAATTGTAAAATGTTATTATGGTAGTAGATAAAGGTATAGATTTACTCTTTTTTTGTAGGAAAAAACGTGAAGTTTTCAAAATATTCATGTTTTCTAGTTTCTTATACTACAAACTGATCTCATAGTTAGAAAATGATCTAAAATTGATTTATTGGAAAATATTTGTTTTAAGGGCTCATTTTTTTTCTTTTATGTAGTTATTACTTTGCCAGGCTATAATCTTTGTTGCCATGGTGTTGTTGTGTGGGTCAGAATTTTATGTTCATTTATGATTTGTCACCTTATAGAAGATTGAATTCTACTACATTGTCTTCATCATGTAGGAAAGCATTCCAAACCTTAGATGTCTAATATTGTTTGTGAGTTGGTTTGTGTTTCTTACTAGTTGGTTAAATTAAAATCACCCACAATATAAATTTTCTGTTACAGAGAATCCCTGACATATAACATGATCCATTAATTAGGCAAATTCAATAAAGGTTTAATTAAGTAAGCAAAGGAACTGAGGAGTTTGGGAACATGTTGGACTTTAGTCCAATGGAAGAGTACAATATATTCTCTGAAATGAATTAATTTGAGGAGATATCATGAGACATTGTAATAACATCTTCATTTTGTGAGGTTTGGGATCAAAACTGCAAGTTAATTGCAAATCTGACTTTTTCTCACTCTCGGTAACATGGAATTCCAATATTTTCAGCTAATCACTACAGAATTAAAAAAAAAATTAGCTGAACTCTATCTTTACATACAGCTTAATTTTCTTAAAATCACTAAAGAATAACTTACCTTTGCTTTGAAAGCATTTTTAAAATGTCTGTTTCTGAAAGATTAAAAAGACTTTCTGTTCATTTACAAATTTGTTATTTTAATTTTTATTCTTTTAGGTGATCATTGCTATCTGTTATTTGATTCACTTATGTCTCTCTTAATTTTCCATATATAAAAACATTAGACAATGTTTTGTACATTTTAGAAAATATGCATAATATAAGGAATCTACACATATGTATATAAATATAAATAACCCAATATGCATATAACATATAATTCATCTTCATGTGGATGAGTTTTCAGCTCGTATATCCTGTGATATTCTTGTTTTTATTGGGCCAAATAAACCATTATCATGGGAATCTTTAATCCAGGTTCCTAAATATAATGAAAATTGGAATTTATAGTCTTCATTTATGACACATGTGATATTTTCAAGGTATTTGCCTCTATCACTGAAATCTTCTTATAAAACATCTTGTTAGGAATATCTTTCATAGTATCTTACCAGAGTGCTTACTCAACAAATATTCATGACTATGGTCTTTTATTAGAGGAATTGTTCATCTTTCATTCTTAAAGAGGACCTATGGGACCAAAGACATCATGAGCATGATATCCTGTATTGTAAGTGAATTGAGTTTAAATGAGTCAGAGCTGTACAAAGTCATCAACATTATTCTCTTCTCCAGAATTATTGGAGTCTAGTGGCAAGATGAGAGAGGGAAAGGGGAAGGTTAGGTACTTTCATTGACATTAAAATGCTATTGTGTAAACTTCCAGCTCTCAACTAGGTGGCACAGTGAATAGTGTGCCAGATCTGGAGTTAGGAAAATCCATACAGGAAGAAACTTAATATCTGTGTGACTCTGGGCAAGCCACTTAACCCTGTTTGCCTCAGTTTTCTCATCTGTAAAACAATGTGGAAAAGGAAAAGGCCAAGAACTCCAATATCATGACCTCCAAATGGGGTCATGAAGAGTCAAACACAACTGAAAACAAATGAACACCAACAAACATTCTCAATGCAGACTGACAAGTGGTTTGTAATTTCAAGATTTAAAAGTTATCTGGGATATTGATAGATTAAATGATTTCCATATGGTCACAACATATATATCATACTCAAGACTAGAGCCCATTAAATAAGACTAGTCCTTTATACATACTTGGCCCCACTATAGAATATAATAGGAAAATCACAAAGATGAAAATAGTACACTTTGATCTGCATTCAGTTTCCACAGTTCTTTCTCTGGATGCAGATGGCATTTTTCATCCCAAGTCTATTAGAATTGTCTTGGATCACTATTGCTGAGAAAAGTTAAATTTGTCATAGTTGATTGTCACATACTCTTGCAATTTCTGTTCTCTTGGTTCTACTCACTTCACTCAGCATCAGTTCATGTAAGTCTTTCTAGGCTTTTCTGAAATCTGCCTATTCATCATTTCTTATAGAAGAATACTATTCTATTACATTCATATACCACAACTTGTTGAGCCATTCCCCAATTAATGGGCACCCACTCAATTTCAAATTCCTTGCTACCACAAAAAAAAAAAAAAAAAAAAAAAAAAACTGCTACAATTTTTTTTTTTTGCACATGTAGGTTCTTTTCCCTCTTTTCTGATCTCTTTTGGGATACAGGCCCAGTAGTGGCACTGCTAGATCAAAAGGTATATATAGTTTTATAGCCCTTTGAGCATAATTTCAAATTGCTCCCTCCAATACTTATCATTTTTCCCTTTCATATTAGCCAATCTGATAGGTTCCTCAGAGTTGTTCTAATTTGCATTTCTCTAATAAATAATGATTTAGAGCATTTTTTCATATGACTCTAAATGGCTTTCATTTCTTCATCAAGAAGTTGTCTTTTCATATCCTTTGACCATTTATCAATTGAGGAATAACTTGTATTCTTATAAATTTGGCTCAGTTCTCTATATGTTTTAGAAAGGAGACCTTTATTAGAAACACTAGCTGAAAAATTGTTTCCTAACTTTCTGCTTCCCTTCTAATCTTGACTGCACTGATTTTGTTTGTGCAAAAACTTTCTAATATAATGTAATCAAAATTATTCATTTTGTATTTCATAATGTTTTCTATTTCTTGTTTGGTCATATATTCCTCCTTTCTCAAAAGATCTGACAGGTAAACTATCTCTTGCTCTCATAGTTTGCTTATAGTATCACTCTTTATATCACCACCCCATTTTGACCTTATCTTTGTAAAAGGTGTGAGATATTGATCTATACCTAGTTTCTGCCATACTGTTTTGTAGTTTTCCCAGAAATTTTTGTCAAAACATGATTTCTTATCCCAGAAGCTAAAGTCTATGGATTTATCAAACAATACATTACTATAATCATTGATTACTGTATTTTTGTAGCTAACCTATTCCACTGATTTTCCACTCTATTTCTTAGCCAGTATCAAATAGCTTGCATAACTTCTACTTTATAATACAGTTTTGGTTCTGGTACAGCTAGGTCAACTTATTTTGCATTTTTCTCTTAATTCTCTTTATATTCTTGACCTTTTCTTCTTCCTGATTAATTATTATTTTTCCCCAACTTCTATAAAAATAATTTTTGGCAATTTAATGAATATGGCACTAAATAAGTAAATTAATTAGGTAGAATTGTCATTTTTATTATTTCATATTTAATTCATATTATATCCTATTTCTTATTTCAGCCTACCCAATTGATATTTGCCCATTTGTTTAGATCTGACAATTTGTGTGAAAAATGTTTTGTAACTGTGCTCATATTGGTGTGCCACAGTTTGCCTGTCTCAGTTTCCCTCAGTTACTGTCTCAGTTTCCCTCAGTTGCTGTTTGTTTCCCTTAATTGTGCTGCCCGAAAATAGCAACCCCCACTTCCTGACCTTCAGAAATAATTGGACTCACATTCCAAAGGAGTATAAAACCTCCAGATGGCCAGCCTCGACCTACCCCTTATCTGTATGACCCAGACTTACTGTCTTCTAGTTTCTGGCATCCTTTACTCCTTACCTGCAAGAACTGAATTTATGGTTTCCTTGGACACCAGATGTGCTCAGCTGTTCCCATGAGTTTTTTGTCTCCTCTGGACTATAGAGATTATAAAATTTGTGTTCCCGAGCAATGAGATGCTGAATACTTTATACTATTCAGTCGCCTGACATGGCTGTCAGTCTAAGTCTCTGGGCTGGACTGCGTGCTTTGAGACATGAGTCCCAGCAGTCCTGATCCATAGCTATGGATTCTGAACTCTCAATTAACATCAATAAAGCATTACCTAATTGCCAATGTGTGATGCTGCCTCAGTTTCTCCCTGAGAATTACAATATAATTCCTGTGTTTGCATTGGCAATTAGGCTCCCAAATATTTAATATTGTCTACATAAAGGTCTCCTTAGATAGAATATAAATCCTTAAAGTAGTCATTTTTTCCCCTTTATTGTATTTATGTAAGAGTGCATAGGATGTTTATGGAGGACTAGCACCTCTGGTGTGAGGGCTTGCTGAATACTTTTTGGGTCTGCTCATCAACCTTTTGTGTCCACCTTTCATCCAACTCTTACAATGCCTCCAAAAAGCTGTAGTATGTGCAACAGCCACATCACAGTAACACCATCTTGGTGTAAGGGCTTGAACAGGATGAAGATAATTGATGGGCCTCAAGCCTGTCAGTGAGTTAGGGAGCTTTTACCCTAAGTATGTGAAGACTTCCCTTAGTATAATAGGTGGATGAGAACAATTTATTTCAGTGACTGGCTATAAAGGCAGCTGAAAAGGAGGCATTGTAGAGAAAGAAAAGTTTGGTCAGACATTGAAGACACCAGTCACCAAAGTCATCCATTTTGTCATTGCTAATCATCTTGATTTAATAATAAAAGCCCCACAACTGATACTATCATAGAAATGTGAAGCAGATTTTAGAAAGCTTATTGCAAATGAATTTTATAAAATTAGATAATAGTTTAATTTGCAACATGAAACAATCATGACAGGGGCAGCTAGGTGGTGCAGTGGATAGAGCACCAGCCCTGAAGTCAGGAGGACCTGAGTTCAAATCTGGTCTCAGACGCTTAACATTCCCTAGGTGTGTGACCCTGGGCAAGTCACTTAACCCCAATTGCCTCAGCAAAACAAACAAAAAAAACCCAATCATGACAGAAATATCTATTATAGATAACACATTAATCTCAATCTTCAGCTAGATACAATAGTCATTTTCTGAGCTGTCCAATCTTGCTTTATTCTAAGTTTTGTTGAAAAAATTTACCATAGTGATATAATTAACAGATTCTGAAAACAACAACAAAAACTGCAGCTCTTTATGTGGTATATCTATAAACTTCTTAGAGAGGTATAAATGGCAATATCTACAAAAACTATGTAGATCTATAGCCAGAACATTGGTTTGGATTTCTAGTAAAAGGCATAATTATCCTTACAAAATTATCTCAAGACTAGGGGACCTCTCCTACACCAAATTTTTCTATCATGATCGTGGGATGGCAGGTAGAGAGTTGTTTTGATTTCCTCGTCAAAAATAAAGTTGAGAAACAGCAGTTGCTTCAGATTCAAAAGTCCAAGGGAATTAAATATAAAGGAAACTACATTTATTTTTCCTATCCTGCTAGCATTTAGGAAACTAGTGTGTATTACAGTAGTAGTAAAAGTCCTGTTTGATGTGTGTGTGTGTGTGCACATGTGCGTGTACATATGTGTGTTTTCTGGTTTCTTTGAAAAATGAAAAGCAAAGTGATCTAACAGATGGTGAGCAGGTTTCAGTTAGGACTATCCGGGTTTAAGTCCCACCACCTACAAATACTAGCATTATGCAGGTCCAATTTTTATTACTTTTTTTTAAAGGATTTTTTTAACCATTTTAAACTACGTAAAAAAAATTGAGAAAATTCTATAGTAGATGCTGAATCTTCATTCTGATACTTTATTTCCTTAAATTGTGCAAGCTAATCAAGTGAAAACAAGAAAAATTTGTTCTCAAATTCTTCCTTGAGAAATATAAAAAAGGAGGATTTGGATGACTATCAATATTTCAGAATGGCAACACTATGGATGATCACAATATTTACATAAGAAGGTAAGATATGAAACATAATGTGCATGTTGAGTTTAACTTAAAGCACCTATTGTAGTTAATTTTTAAGAAGATTAACAACTTCCATCACCATAAACAAACCAGAGAATAAAACTACACATTTGATTTGAATTCACTTTTAATGTCTGAAACCTCAAAACAAACAAATGGAATTTTCCTCAAAGGCCTCTTCTGTTCTTCTTTATTATGCACAGGAGACCCCATGGGTTGCTTTTATTTTAGATAATGTAGAATGTCAACAACACACAGAATGACATTTTTATATAGTACTAAAGACACATTTCTCAAATAAAGGTCATTCTGACTCTAGTGCTTCTAAATTTTATGAATGTGAACCTGTGTAGATGATTGGGGTTAGAGTTCAGTAGGAATTTAGAAGTGGCAGAGAGTAAGATGAAGAGGTCATCCCTAAACTCCAGGGGTTGAATTGGTAGAGATATATCAGTGTGTCTCATCACCCATCCCAGGCATTATTGCTGAATTGTTTTGCTCAGAATCTGTGTTAAAATATATTTGGGTGAGAACTTTATAATTATTTTTCCCCTTTTCAAATCTTGTTTGAGGCTAAATTTCAAGAAAAAAACCTTTGCTTTTTAATGAAGTGAGGAAAAGCCTTTAAGTGAATTTGAGGTCACTTTATTTTTATTCCACAAAAAAAAATCTTACGCTTGTAACATATCCATCACTTTCCAAAAGGTTTCTTGTTCTTTTGTGTGATAATCTAGATAAATGTATGAAGTTATTAAGAAATGGCCCCAATAATACTCTAAGGGAAAAGAAAATGATTGCCATTTCCTTATGCTCTGGTAGCAATTTTGAGTTGTCTTCTTTTTTAAGATGACTTTGATTCTATGACTAAATGCTAAATTTCCACATTTCCAAATTCCATGCAGAACTTTGTTGTTGAACTATGCACTAATTTTTCCCCTGTCAATTTTCCAAAATTGCTTGACTAAAATTTATCCCTTGAATCTGGATACAATTGTGATAATTGTGTATTTGATTATTTAACAGAATATCAATATAAAATATACCACATATTATGGGTTATATGCTAGATTATTATATATCTAATATTATACAGAGATTAATGCCTGATTATTCATCAAATCAGATTGCCTGAAGCCAAAAAGAATCCTAAAACATGAATGTACTTAAATCTTAAGGGTAGAAATAGTAGGACTTTGACCATTTGGCAATCACTTCATCATAAGAATGTACACATCTAATGTTTCCTTTATGCTACTGTGATTCTGGTTAGCTCATAGAGCACAGTACCTTTTTTGATGAGGGTATGCATGATAGGTGGTCCTGTGTCAGCATCTCCCATGTCTTCCAATTGATATTACAATTCTTCAGAGAATTCTTGAGTATGTCCTTGTATCACTTCTTCTGACCTCCTTATGAACATTTGCCTTTGGTGAGTTCTCTATAAAATAGTGTTTTAGGTAAATGTACATTTGGCATTCAGGTGACATCTCCATCCCAAATGTTCAAACTAACTATTTGTGCCCAACCTCTGATAGAGTCTTTAGAGCTCATATTTGACAGAGCAGCAACAGTTGAAAATAGTGTACTTTGACCCCAGCATCTTGGTATCATTGCTCTTCTTTGAGATCAAACAACATCAATCATTATAAGGATGATTGTAAAAAGACTAAAATCTTTTGATTCAGAAAGATGACAAGAATTATATTTATAACAACTTGGTTTTGATACATGGACAAAAATGCATAGGTTATGAAATCATGGATGTTTTGATCTGACTCTTTGTGCAAGCCCATATTGACTCTGAGGATCTTTAAGTCCATGCTCACTGAGATTCTCTAGATATCCAGAGCTTAGTTACATTACCTGGTAAAGGAGTTAGAGGTACCACTGTCATTGGCTTGAGCCCCATCATTTTGTCTCTCTGTAGTACTATTAGTTGAGAATGAATTTAGTCTCCCAGCCTTAGTTTTGGATCTAGTAAGATTCTATAAAGTATGTATGTATAAAGTAAACTTTATAATGCCATATCTATATCTATATAGGCATAGATACAGATATATGTATACACACATTAGATAGTATTATCATTTAGAGAAGGGAATTTACTGAGGTGATAAAGAAAAATATTTGGTACAAAGTATTTCTTCAGTTTTCTGTTACACATTCTCTTACAAGTACATAGTGTCCAAAGAAAAATGAGCTCAGATATAGAAATATGATGTGCCAAAGAGGTATCTCAAAGCTCCTAGTTGCTGGAAGCCTTTTTTTTTTTTTTTAATTGACAATATGTAGAGTACTTATGAATTTTCCTTTAAGCATGGGAAATCTATATCCTTTTGTCCTTGGCTTTTGATTTAGACCTGATGAGAGCACACCACTAGAAGACCAAGGAGGGTACAAGCAATCTAAAATCTTCCAAAATCTTTGAAGCTTGCAAAGACTTCCTCTGGTTAAAGTGTAGAGAACAAGAAGAAAAACTGGTTAAGGTCAAGTCACTGCTTCCTCCTTCACCCATTAACAGTTGCTTCTCAGAGAAATATACTTCAATTTTTAGCTTATACCAATTTCTGGAATTCCTTTCTTTCTGAACTGACCTGATAGTTTATACATGATTCCTAGGTGTGGACAAGTTTCCTCATCCTAACTGAACAAGATTCTTGTATTCTTGTGCAACTCAATCCAGTTCAAAGTACTTTTAACATTTAATTTAAAGCCTGTGAGTGACTGAGACATACTCTTATCTAATTAAAGTATCAAAAATGCTTGGAAGGAGCACTTACATCAGTGAGATCACAGATCCCTGGAATTATGGAAGTAAAATATTTATACAAAATTTTATAGTTTACAAAGAGACTTTATATATTCTATTTTATTTGCATTTCACATAATATTATGGTTATAACAACTCTCTATGGTAGGCAGAATGTTCTTAATTCACAGATAAAAAAAATTAAAGTACAGAGAGTTGTGCTTTTACTTTATAATTTATATGAATTTAGATCATTTGGCATCTTTGGACTTCAAATTTCAGGATAGGAACAATAAAGATAAATAGGATGAAGAGAGGAAGCAGAATAGATGATGTGTTAGATGCTTTCTGTAATTCAGTGACATCCTAAGCCTATTAAGCTACAAAGTTGTGAGCAAAATACAGGTGTGATTTTTAGGTCAGCAGCTGCTCAACCCCACTGAGACTAAATTTCTTCATCTTCAAAGTGAGGACTTTAGACTAGATTAAGTGATGGAATTACGGGCATTATCCTGAACAAGAGGAGTCTCAGTGAGCACATGAATATTGTGAAGTATGCAAAGAATTGTCACATAGGAGGGGAATTTCACTTGTTTTGTTTGGCCTGATAGGATAGAATTAGGAGTAGTGGATGAGAATTCCAAAAATGAAATAAAACAAAACAAAAAATAAATAAGAAAATTAAGAAAAAAAGTTCCAGTGACTAGAACTATATAAAAGTGATTCCACTTTTTCCACTTGCTGCCTTAGCAATAGTGAGTTCTCCCTTACCACAAGAGGTTTTCAGAGAAAGCTAGTTCACTTGTTAGGGACATGATTGAGGGAATTTCTGCTTATTGACAATTTGCTGTCACTGGTCTCTCAATCTCATCTGAATTTTGAGATTCAATGATTCTAAGACTTCCATAATCATTTTCAGCTCTAAATCCTATAACTTTTCTTTTAATGTATCAGGCCTTATTCTTTCCACTTCAGCACAATGCCTTTTTTAAATGAACAAGAGTTTCACCTAATCTGTCCTAATTCTATAAGACTATCTTGGTAGTTTAGAAAAAATAAACAAACAAAAACAAAACACTATTATAATACTGTAAGAGGCTGTATAATACCACTTTTTACATAATTAGTAAATGAATGAAACTCATTAAGATAAGAGGTTGAGCTCATTGAAATCTATCTATACAGAGTGTCTCAAACATCTTAGTGCCATTTTAAGGTGGTTTTTTTTTAAAAGCTTTTTATTTACAAAACATATGAGTGATTTTTCTACATTGACCTTTGCAAAAAAACCTTTTTTTTTTCCAAGCTTTTCCCCTCTTCCTCCCCACCCCCCACCCCTAGATGACAGGTGATTTAATACATGCTAAATATGATAAATTATATGACAAATCCAATATATGTATACATATCTATACAGTTATCTTATTGCACAAGAAACATCAGATCTAGAAAGAGAAGGAAAAAAAAAACCTAAGAAGGAAAACAAAATGCAGGGAAATATTCACAGAAAGCGTTAAAATGTTGTGTTGTGGTCCATACTCAGTTCCCACAGGCCTCTCTCTGGATGTATATGACTATCTTCATCTCTGAACAATAGGAACTGGTTTGAATCACATCATTGTTGAAGATAACCATGTGATCAGAATTGATCATCATATTGTCTTGTTGCTGTGTATAATGTTCTCCTGGTTCTGCTGATTTCACTCAGCATCAGTTCATGCAAGTCTCTCCAGGCCTCTCTAAAATCATCCTGCTGGTTGTTTCTTACAAAACAATAATATTCCATAACATTCATATATCATAATTTATTCAGCCATTCTCCAATTGATGGGCATCCTTTCAATTTCCAGTTTCTTGCCACTACAAAAAAGGGCTGCCACAAACATTTTTGCACATGTGGGTCCCTTTCCCTCCTTTAAAATCTCTTTGGGACATAGGCCCAGTAGAAACACTGCTGGGTCAAAGGGTATGCACAGTTTGATAAGTTTTTGAGCATAGTTCCAAATTGCTCTCCAGAATGGTTGGATCCGTTCACAGTTCCACCAACAATGTATCAGTGTCCCAGTTTTCCCACATCCCCTCCAACAGCTATCATTATCATTTCCTGTCATTTTAGCCAATCTGACAGGTGTGTGGTGGTACAGAGTTGTCTTAATTTGCGTTTCTCTGATCAATAGTGATTTGGAGCACCTTTTCATGTGACTAGAAATAGTTTCAATTTCTTTGTCTGAAAATTGTCTGTTCATATCTTTTGACCATTTATCAATTGGAGAATGGCTTGAATTCTTATATGTTTGAGTCAATTCTCTATATATTTTAGAAATGAGGCCTTTATCAGAACCTTTGAATGTAAAAATATTTTCCCAGTTTACTGCTACCCTTCTAATCTTGTTGGCATTCATTTTGTTTATACAAAAACTTTTTAACTTGATATAGTCAAACTTATCTATTTTGTGATTAATGATGACCTCTAGCTCTTTGGTCACAAATTCCTTCCCCCTTCCCAGGTCGGAGAGGTACACCATCCTACATTGTTCTAATTTGTTTATAATATCATTCTTTATGCCTAGATCATGAATTCATTTTGACCTTATCTTGGTATATGGTGTTAGGTGTGGGTCAATGCCTAATTTCTTCCATACTAGTTTCTAATTATCCCAGCAATTTTTGTCAAATAGTGAGTTTTTATCCCAAAAACTGGGGTCTTTGGGTTTATCAAACACTAGATTACTATTGTCATTGAGTATTTTGTCCTGTAAACCTAACCTATTTCACTGATCCACTACTCTATTTCTTAGCCAGTACCAAATGTTTTTGGTGACCACTGCTTTATAATATAGCTTTAAATCTGGTACAGCTAGGTCACTCTCATTTGCATTTTTTTTCATTAATTCCCTTGAAATTCTTGATCTTTTGTTTTTCCAGATGAATTTTGTTGTTATTTTTTCTAGGTCAGTTAAATAATTTCTTGGGAGTTTGATTGGTATAGCACTAAATAAATAGATTAGTTTAGGTAGTATTGCCATCTTTATTATATTCGCTCAACCTATCCAAGAGCACTTGATGTTTTTCCAATTATTTAGATCTGACTTTATTTATGTGGAGAGTGTTTTATACTTTTGCTCATATAGATCCTGACTTTCCCTTGGCAGATATATTCCCAAATATTTTATACTATTGATAGTTATTTTGAAGGGAATTTCTCTTTGTATCTCTTGCTGTTGCATTTTGTTGTTGATGTATAAAAATGCTGATGATTTATGTGGATTTATTCTGTATCCTGAAACTTTGCTAAAGTTGTGGATTAATTCTAATAGTTTTTTAGTTGATTCTCTAGGGTTCTCTAAGTAGACCATCATATCATATGCAAAGAGTGATAATTTAGTTTCCTCATGACCTATTCTAATTCCTTTAATCTCTTTTTCTTGTCTTATTGCCAAAGCTAGCATTTCTAATACAATATTGAATAGTAATGGTGATAGTGGGCAACCTTGTTTCACCCCTGATCTTATTGGGAATGGTTCCAGTTTATCACCATTACATATGATGCTAGCTGATGGTTTTAAATAGATGCTACTGACTATTTTAAGGAAAAGTCCATTAATTCCTCTACTCTCTAGTGTTTTTAATAGGAATGGATGTTGGATTTTATCAAATGTTTTTTCTGCATCTATTGAGATTATCATATGTTTTTTTGTTAATTTGGTTGTTGACATAGTAAATTATGTTAATAGTTTTCTTAATATTGAACCATCCCTGCATTCTTGGTATAAATCGTACTTGGTCATGGTGTATTATTCTGGGAATGATTTTCTGTAATCTCTTTGCTAATATTTTATTTAAGATTTTTGCATCAATATTCATTAAGGAGATTGGTCTATAATTTTCTTTCTCTGTTTTTGTTTTACCTGGTTTAGGTATCAGTACCATGTCTGTATCATAAAAGGAGTTTGGTAGGAGTCCTTCATTCCCTATTTTTTCGAATAGTTTATTTAATATTGGAGTTAATTGTTCTTTAAATGTTTAGTAGAATTCACATGTAAATCCATCTGGTCCTGGGGATTTTTTTCTTAGGGAGTTGATTAATGACTTGTTCTATTTCTTTTTCTAAAATGGGACTATTTAAATAATTTATTTCCTCTTCTGTTAATCTGGGCAATCTATATTTTTGTAGATATTCCTCCATTTCACTTAGGTTATCAAATTTATTGGCATAAAGTTGGGCAAAGTAACTCCTGATTATTGTTCTAATTTTCTCTTCATTGGTGGAAAGTTCTCCCTTTTCATTTTTGAGACTAACAATTTGATTTTCCTCTTTCCTTTTTCTAATCAAATTAACTAGAGGTTTATCTCTTTTGTTGTTTTTTTCATAAATTGGTTGGTTCATAAAACCAACTTTTAGTTTTATTAATTCAATAGTTTTTTACTTTCAATTTTATTAATCTCTCCTTTTATTTTTAGGATTTCAAGTTTGGTATTTGATTGGGGGTTTTTAATTTGTTCTTTCCCTAACTTTTTTAGTTGCAAGCCCAATTCATTGATTTTCTCTTTCTCTATTTTATGCAAATAAGCATCTAGAGATATAAAATTTCCCCTTATTACCGCTTTGGCTGTATCCCACAAATTTTGGTATGTTGTCTCATTATTGTCATTCTCTTGGATGAAATTAGTAATTGTGTCTGTAATTTGCTGTTTCACCCATTCATTCTTTAGGATAAAATTATTTAGTTTCCAATTGGTTTTTGGTCTATTTTCTCCTGGCCTTATATTGCTTATGATTTTTATTCCATCATGATCTGAAAAAAATACATTTATTATTTCTGCCTCCCTGCATTTGATTTTGAGGTTTTTGTGACCTAACACATGGTCAATTTTTGTATAAGTTCCATAGACTGCTGAGAAAAAAGTAAACTCCTTTCTGTCTCCATTTAATTTCCTCCAAAGATCTACCATACCTAACTTTTCTAACATTTTGTTTACCTCCTTAACTTCTTTCTTATTTATTTTGTGGTTTGATTTATCTAGTTCTGAGAGAGGGAGGTTGAGATCCCCCACTATTATAGTTTTGTTGTCTATTTCTTCTTGCATCTCTCTGAACTTTTCCTCTAGGAATTTCCATGCTATACCACTTGGTGCATATATGTTTAGTATTGATATTGCTTCATTGTCTATGGTACCCTTTCCATTTTAAGTTTTGATAACTTAAATGAAAACTCTGACATCAAATTATCAGCAGGATTTATTAAGTATCTCATGTGTCAAGCATTGTGCTAATAAGGAGTAGGAATACAAAGATAAATGTAAAATAGTTGAGATAGGTAGAAATACGATGAATGGATAGATATATGTATATCTATACAATATAAAATGAAGAAAAATCATTTGGGATCAAAGTATATTAGGAGTAGGGATCAGAAAAGGATAGTTTTAAATGGCAGCAGTTGAACTGAGTCTTGAAAGAAAGCAGGGATCCCAAGAGGCAAAGATGGGGAGAGTAGGAGATTACCTCCCCTACCCAAAGAAAACCATGGATATGCCAAATGGAGGTATGTCCAGATCATAGAGTGTGAAGGAAAATATTATGAAAGAAAACTGGAAAGATAGAAAGAGATTAGTTTGTGAAGACCTTTAAGTGTCAAATGAAAAAGTATATATTTAATTCTAGGCAGCTGAAAAAGTATATTGAGTAGGGGAGAGACATGGTTGGACTATTGAGATTCATTGCTTAACACAGGCAGGCCTGGCACATCTTAGGTGCTTAATGAATGTTTATTGATTGATTGCATGAGAATTTAGGAAAATTACTTAAGTGCCTATGGAAAAGGAATTGGGGGAGGGGGGGAAGTAGAGGAAAGGAACCAAAAGGAAGACTATTTCAAAAGTTCTAGTGAGAACGGTCTGAAATAGGATGGTAACTGTGTGAGTGTTGAGGAGAGGGGTGGGGTATTAAAAGATGTTGTGGAAATAGGAATGATAAGATTTGACAGCTGCACTGGCTGTAGGAGCTCAGTTGAGGATGATATTTAGGTTGTAAACCTAGGTGACAGGAAGGTTGATGGATCTCTTTAAATAACAAAGAAGTGAGGAGTGAATTTTGAGGGAAAGATAATATAGTCTGTTTTAGATACATTGAGTTGGATATGTTTATAGGAAATCATATTCAAAATGTCTCTAAGTCACTTAGTGCTACAAATTCAGTCTCAGGAAAATAGAGTAGTTGTTAATATGGGATGATTTAGCCTTTGTAATAGGAATTCAGTGGAGTCAGAAATAAGCTGGGCAAGTACTAACAAGGTGGTCAGAAAAAGTGATACAAGGACATTCTAGAGGTATCTCTTAAGAATTTAGAATCAATTGTTATGACATGGGAGACACTGCCACAGGACCACTCAGCATGGCATGCCTTCATCAGAGAAGGCCCTGTGCTCAATGAGCAAAGCAGAATTGAATTAGCCCAAAGATAACATGAGATATGCATAATTAGAGAAACTACCTCAAATATTCATGTGGATTATTTATCCATATGTTATGGTGACAAGGAAAATCAAAACACACACTTAGAAAATAACAAAGTCAAAGCCCCTATATCCAAAGCTTTCAAGAAAAATAAGAATTGGGCTCAGACCATGAAAGAGCTCAAAGGGGATACTGAAAATCAAATAAGAGAGATAGAGGAAAAATTAGGAAAAGAATTGACAGTTATTATCAGATCTAAAACTATATTATAAAGCAGCGGTCATCAAAACCATTTGGTACTGGCTGAGAAATAGAATAGTCGATCAGTTGCATAAGATAGGATTTCAGGACAAACTAGGCAATAACTATAGCAATTTAGTGTTTGATAAACCCAAAGACCCCAGCTTTTGGGATAAGTACTCACTATTTGGAAAAAACTGCTGGGAAAATTGGAAACTAGTATGGAAGAAATTAGGGTTTGACCCACACCTAACACCACATACCAAGATAAGATCTAAATGGGTTCATGATCTAGATATAAAGAGTGATATTATAAGCAAGTTAGAGGAACATAGTATAGTTTACCTCTCAGACCTGTGGAGTTGGAATAAATTTATGTCCAAAGAAGATCTGGAACTCTTAACTGAACACCAGATAGAAAATTTTGACTATATTAAGTTAAAAAGTTTTTGTACAAACAAAACTAATGCAGACAAAATTAGGAGGGAAGCAACAAATTGGGAAATCATCTTTACATTTAAGGGTTCTGATAAAGGCCTCATCTCTAAGATATATAAAGATTTGTCTCATATTTATAAGAATTCAAGCCACTCTCCAATAGATAAATGGCCAAAGAATATGAACAGACAATTTTCAGATTATGAAATTAAAACCATTTCTAGTCATATGAAAAGGTGCTCCAAATCACTATTGATCAGAGAAATGCAAATTAAGACAACCTTGAGGTGCCACTACACACTTGCCAGATTGGCTAAAATGACAGGAAAAGATAATGACAAATGTTGGAGGGGATATGAGAAAATTGGGACACTGATACATTGTTGGTGGAACTGTGAACAGATCCAGCCATTCTGGAGAGCAATTTGTAACTATGCTCAAAAAGTTATCAAACTCTGCATACCCTTTGACCCAGCAGTGTTTCTATTGGGCTTATATCCCAAAGAGATCTTAAAAGAAGGAAAGGGCCCCACATATGCAAGAATATTTGTGGCAGCCCTTTTTGTAGTGGCTAGAAACTGGAAACTGAATGGATGCCCATCAATTGGAGAGTGGCTGAATAAATTATGGTATATGAATGTTATGCAATATTATTTTTCTGTAAGAAACGACCAGCAGGATGATTTCAGAGGCCTGGAGAGACTTGCATGAGCTGATGCTGAGCAAAACAAGCAGAACCAGGAGATTATTATACACAGCAACAGCAATACTATATGATGATCAATTCTGATGGACGTGGCTCTCTTCAACAATGAAATTCTTCAAATCAGTTCCAGTTGTTCAGTAAAGAAGGTCATATACACCCAGAGAGAGGGACATGAGATACGGACTACAACATATCATTTTCATGCTCTATATTGATGATTGCTTGCATTGGGTTTCCTTTATCAGATCTTTTTTGTTCATGTAGATACGATTGTTCTAGCACAGCAAGATGAGTATGGAAATATGTATACATATATTTGACTTGTCAAATATTTTAATATAATTAACATGTAGTAGACTTTCTGCCATCTAGGGGAGGGGAGGGGAATGGGGGGAAAATTTGTAAGGGAAAACTTTGTAATGGTCAGTGTTGAAGAACTACCTATTCATATGTTATGCAAATAAAAAGCTTTAATTAAAAAAAAAAAGAATAGACAGTTATGCAAAAGGAAATCCAAAAAGCTAATGATGAGAATAATACCTTAAAAGGCAAAATTAGCCAATTGGGAAAGGAGATACAAAACCTCATTGAGGAAAATAGTTTCTTAACAATTAGAATTGAGCAAATGGGAGCAAAAGACTTTATGAGAAATCAAAATACAGGAAAAGAAAACCAAAAAAGAAGAAAAAAAGAAAAAAATGTGAAATATCTCATTGGAAAAACAACTGACCTAGAAAATAGATCCAGAAGAGAATTGAAAAATTATTGTTCTACCTGAAAATCATGATAAAATAAAATTAAAAAAAGAGTCTGGATGCCATCTTTCAAGAAAAGATTATCAAGGAATTATCAAGGAAAACTGTCCTCATGTTCTAGAATATGGGTAAATGGGTAAAAAATATGGGTATTTGAGGGTAAAATAGAAATTTAAAGAATCCAACAATCACTACCTAAAAGAGAGCCCAAAATGAAAACTCCCAGGAATATTATAGCCAAATTCTGAAACTCCCAGGTCAAGAAGAAAATATTGCCAGCATCCAGAAAGAAACAATTCAAATGTAGTGGAGTCACAGTCAATATAACACAAATTTAAGCAGTTTCTACATTAATAGACTTCCTTAAAGTATGATATTCTGTAGAGAAATGAAGCTAGGATTACAATCAAGAAGCACTTACCTAGCAAAACTGAGTATAATCCTTCATAAGAAAAGATGGTCATTCAATGAAATAGTGGATTTTCAAGCATTCATGGTGAAAAGGCCAGAGCTGGATGGAAAATTTGATTTTCAAATATAGGACTCTAAAGAAGCATAAGGAGGTAATCAAGAAAGTGATATCATAAGGAACTTAATAAGGTTCATCTGTTTATATTGCAACACGGGAGGATAATATTTGTATCTCAGAGCTTCTCATTATTATGGAAGTTGGAAGGAGTATATATAGACAGAGGGCACAAGTGTGAGTTGAATATAAAAAGATAGTATCTTTTTTAAAAATGCTGAAATTAAGAGGTGAGAAAAGAATGTACTGGGAGAAAGGAAAAGGGAGAAGTGGAATGGTATAAATTATCTGCCATAAAAAGAGGCAAGTAAACACTTTTACAATGGAGGGAAAGAAGAGGAGGAGAGAATGAGTGAGTGAACCTTGCTCTCATCAGAACTTATTCAAAGAGGAAATAACATACATATTCAATAGGAGTACAGAAATCTATCTTACCCTACAGGAAAATAGGAGGGGGGTGGAATATGGGAAGATGATAAAAGAGGGCATACTGAATGAGGTTAGTACCAAAACACTTTTGGGGAAGGACAAGATGAAAGGAGAAAGAGAATAATGGGGGAAAATACATTTAGCAATAGTAATTGTAAAAAAAAAAAATTTGAAGCCTCATTTCTCAAATACAGAGGGAACTGAGTCAATTTTACAAAAAATGAGCTATGCCCCAATTGATAAATGACCAAAAGATATGATCAGTGTCCAAAGGGCTCTAAATTCATGCATATCTTTTAACCTAATAACACTACTACTAAATTTAAATACCAAAAGAGAGTTTTTTAAAAGGAAAATGATTTATATGTACAAAAAAATTCATAGCAGTTCTCAGGGCAAAAAAAAATGCAAATTGAGGGGATGCTCATCAATTGGGGAATGACTTGATAAACTGCAGTATATGTTTGTGATGTAATATTATTGTTTTATGGGACATGAAGGTCCCATAAAAGCAGGACAATCTCAGGAAAAAAAAAATACTTGGAAAGTCCTCCATGAACTTAAGCAAAGTGAAACGTACTCTATACAAAACAATAGCAATGTTTGGGGATGAGCTGCTGTAAATGACTTTGCTATTCTCAGTAGTACAATCATCCATGATTATTCTGAAAGACTTATGATGAAAAATCCTATCCATACTGAGAAAAGGAACTGATTGTGTCTGTATACAGATTGAAGCATTCCCTCTTTTTCTCTCTTTCTTTTTAATTTAATTTTTCTTGAGGGTTTTTATTTTCATTAATGTGGGAGATTCTTAATTGTGAGTAGGGATAAAGGATAGAACCTAGAACGCAAAAAAATTTTTAAATGTATTTTTTTTTAATGTAGCTGGGGAAAATATTCAATAAATGAAAATCTAAAAACACAGAGAGATCACTGTTAACTAAGGAGAAACCAATTTCATTTGAGTGATAAGGATAGAAGTCAGGCTGCAGAGGATTGAGGAATGAGTGAGAGGAATGAGGAAAGAGTAGATACAGCAAGTGTAGATAACTATTTCAAGGAATTTGACTGAGAAAGAAAGAAGAGATGCAGGATAAAGGGTAATATATAGTGTAATCTAGAGAGAAGTGTTTTCTTTTTTCCTTAGAAGGGGGAAATTTGAACATGTTTATAGGCAACAGGGAAAAGAAATGTAATGTTTTCAGGTATTCAAAACACTTTCCTCACAACAATGCTGTGTAATATATGCTATTGTTATTATTTCCCTTTTTTACAGATGAAGCTAATTAAATTATCTATGTTCACACAACCAGGAAGTCTCGGAACTAGGATTCAACCCATGTCTCTTAATTCCTAAATCCAGTATGATCTTTATAGGTATCATTTCATAACTTTGAATAGATTTTTTAAAATACCCAAACAAATAAATGGATAATAAATCTAGATTTTTTTCTTTTTTTGTGGGATAATCTTTTGATTATATATTGAATTTGAGATGCATATAGGACATCCTGAAGTATTCAGTATGCCACTGCCAACTTGAGGTTAGATACTTATAAAGATCTGAAAGTCATTAGCAAAGAGATGATAACTAAACTTGCAGGACCTGATGAAGTAACAAGGGAATCTAAGCATGTTTTATATGTTACCTGCCTTAACCTTGGAGGTTATCATAAAATCCACCCCCATCCCCCCATTCTTCTCCAAAATGCCTTTATGCCATTGTTGAAAATGAGATGGAACACCACACAAGATGCATTGTTGACTTGGGGTAAGATGTCATTTATTGTGCTTTTAGACATTTCAAAACTTTACCCCAAATTGGAACCTAGACTCCAAGAGAATTGTAAAATGAGAAGAGAAAGGTTTAAGTGAACTAGTTTGTGCATAATTTTGTCCAACACATTTTGAATCTTTTCATTGTGTAATCCTCCCATAATACAACATTTTTTTTTTTTTAGGTAAAAGAAAATCCAACCATACTTGCAGGTCAAAGAAAATTCAACAAGTAGATCATTCTTCTATTTTATTGATCATACTAAGTTCAAACAAAAGTTCAAATTCCTTTTGCTTTATCATCTTTCTTCAAAAACCCAGTTCTTAAAAGCTGAGTTGTGATTGCAAAATGAAAATAAAGTCATATCTTTCATTAATGTAATGTAAAGTTCATTTCTGACACCACAAACTCCTTTTCTGAAAGCTACAGCTCTAATATCTATTGTTCTCATTACAAATGTCTCTTTCTTCCTTCTATGCACTCCCTTCTTTCAAATAAAGGAAAAACCTGATTACCTTTGGATATCTGGGGACACAGTTTCTCTTTTTGTTTTTTAGGATTGGAAGGAAGTACAAATCAAAGAGAGGGATCTTTGACTAGAACAAGTGAGTTGAACTTAATTTATAAAGTGGGCAAGGCTGATTGTGGGAGGAGTAAAGTTGTAAAAACCTTGCAGAAAGCTTCTTGTTTTCTAACAATAGCTGACATTTACATAGCTGTCATAGTCCTCAGGAACCCAAGGTCATCTCCATACCACAGTGCAGGAAAAGCACTTCCCTCCTCCTATCACTCCCACCCCCCTACATTTTCCGGAGGTGGGGTAGAGAAGGTCATAAAGCTGAAGGGCTAAGAGTTAGTTTAATAACAACATTAATAGTAATCTGGCACTTATATAGGCTTTAAGGATTACAAACCACTTTATATATGCCATCTTATTTGATCCTTACAACAAGTCTACTATTATTGCTCTTTTCTAAAAAAGGAAACAGGTTAAGTGACTTACCTAGGTTCCTAGGGTTAACAAATGGCTGAGGCAAGATTTCAACTCAGGTCTTCTGAACCATCAATCCAGTGCTTTCTATGACACCTAGTTGCTTCCAATTTTAATAATTATAACCATTGACTTAACTCTTGGTACTCAAAATGTGAGTTTCTTGTCCAGTGATTCACAAATGGACATTATACTCAAGGAAGTATATCATAACAATTTTGACATTTATCAAACCGACTCCTTATTATGCACATTATGTATCTGGAACAGAAAAGATGGGGAAGAAGTATTTCTTTTTATATTTGTTAATTACTTGGGTTGATGGAACTGAGTCCAGAGAATAGGTTTGGTGGGTTGTTTGTTGGTTTTTTTGTTTTTCAGGAAGCAAGTATCACAATTGAAGAGGCAGCATGATCAAGAAGTTGTTTTGTGGTCTAGAAGACCAGTCTTGAGCTATCTTTCTCTGCCAGGTACTGAGTATGTGGTCCTGGGCAATAATTTAATCTTATAGTTCTCCCTCAGTAGTCTATATTGGCAGAGAAAAATTTCTCATCAGAAATTCATAATTCGGGGCAGTTAGATAGTACAGTGGATAGAGCATCAGCCCTTAAGTCAGGAGGACCTGAATTCAAAAGTGGCCTCAGACATTTAACACTTCCTTCCTAGCTGCATGGCCCTGGGCAAGTCACTTAAGTCCATTTGCCTCAGGGGAAAAAAAAAGTTCTCAATTCCAAAGAAATCATAGGTCCAGACCAGGAAAAACAAAAATAAACACTCATAGTTAAGGACAGCTTTATTCAAAATGCTGAGTTTTAAAAAGATTCTTTGATACCAAAAAACAGAATAGTATGGTGTAAGTGAGTACCGGCATTGAAATCACCTATTTGATACTTATTGTGTAACTTAGCTAAATTAACTCACTTCTCCAAGGCTGTTTCCTCATCTTTGTTAGCATTTTGGGGATTGCTGTGAGGAAAGTACTTTGCAAAATTGTGATATAAGACTGACTTTCTGGAGAGCAATTTGGAACTATGCTCAAAAACTTATCAAACTGTGCATACCATTTGACCCAGCAGTGTTTCTACTGGGCCTATATCCCAAAGAGATCTTAAAGGAAGGAAAGGGACCCACATGTGCAAAAATATTTGTGGCAAATATTTTTGTAGTGGCAAGAAACTGGAAATTGAAAGGATGCCCATCAATTGGAGAATGGCTGAATAAATTATGGTATATGAATGTTATGGAATATTATTGTTCTGTAAGAAATGACCAGTAGGATGATTTCAGAGAGGCCTGGAGAGACTTGCATGAACTGATGCTGAGTGAAATCAGCAGAACCAGGAGATCATTATACACAGCAAGAAGACTATATGATAATCAATTCTGATGGACATGATTCTCTTCAACAATGATGTGATTCAAACCAGTTCCTATTGTTCAGCGATGAAGATAGTCATATACATCCAGAGAGAGGCCTGTGGGAACTGAGTAGGGACCACAGCACAGCATTTTAACGCTTTCTGTGAATATTTCCATGCATTTTGTTTTCCTTCTTAGGTTGTTTTTTTTCTTCTCTTTCTAGATCTGATGTTTCTTGTGCAGTAAGATAACTGTATAGATATGTATAGATATATTGGATTTGTCATATAATTTTTCATATTTAGCATATATTAGATTACCTGTCATCTAGGGGTGGGGGGGTGGGGGGAAGGAGGGGAAAAGCTTGGGGAAAAAAAGTTTTTTACAAAGTTCAATGTAGAAAAATCACTCATATGTTTTGTAAATAAAAAGCTTTTAATAATAAAAAAAAAGAATGACTTTCCATTATCTATATAAGTACTTATGCCTGGGTTTATGATAAGGATTGTTTGAAAAGTGAAAGATTGTAGTTTTATAAGTATAGTCAGAACAAAGATTCTAGGAGAAAATAATTTTCGAAAAAGATATCTAAGGCAATTTTGCTCCAAATTGCATCACAGATTTTGACCTGCCAGGTTATCTAATCTAAATCTTTCGATTTATATTTGAGGAAATTGAGGATTAAGAGGACTAATTTTCTTGCTCAAAGTCACAAGGGAACTAAGTAGAGAGTCAGGATTAGAACTCGGGTCTCATACTTCGAAATTCAGCACTTCTTCCTCAGTATCACTCTAAGAATTCCATAATGTCAACAGAGTAGTTCCAGCGTTATGGGAAACCACAACCTGAAGTCTTGAGACGAGAGCTTTTTTTTTTAACCTTTTATAGTAGCTTTTAAATTTTCTTTTAAAAATGAATTTTATTTGATAATTTTTGTTTTTACAATTGCCTAAATTTCCTTTTGTTCTTTTCTTGATTAAATAATAACAGCAACAAAAGACCACAAAGACCGAAAACATTCACTTGCTCTGGAAAGTGACATTTATATACAAATATTGCAACCAATTTATTTTCAGGAGTGTCCTTTTAGCTTCCTGCAAACAAAATTTACTACTTTTTCTTGTGCTCAAGTACTGTTCTAAGGAGTGTACTGTGTACATACAGGATAAAATGTCCAAGGGATCTGATCAGCCTAAGGAAATATATTCAATTCATGTCTCCACGTGGCTTCTTATCTTCTCTGCCACTAACAACTGTCTATTGTGTAGCAGTAAGCTCTATGCTTCGGCATCGATTTTTGTATTGGAAATACAGACTTATCTCCTCCAGAAACCTACATTCTCTTCCTCCGTCCCTTTGCGGGTTAAACATTTTGGGGGGAAAAAAGCCCCGATCCTTGTCCCAGCCTGAATCCCGCTTCTTCTCCTCTCCTTGCTCAGTTTTCCAAGCCCTGACAAATTCTACCCTCACATCCAAGCCTCTACTCCCCCCCCCCAAGGTAACTGGGCATGCTCACTGAGTCTCTTCCATGGAGAAAGTGCCTCGTTGTAGTGGTATACTGAGACCGGGAGGTGCCGCTGTGCTCCTGCTTCCTTCTATTCTCTTGACCCAGTGGAGAAAGTTGGACTCCTGGAAAGGCAAGGGAAAGGAGGGACGAAGCCAGGGAGTGTAGAGAGGAAGGGAGGGGGAGAAGAGAGAGAGTGGTGTGGGAGGGGGACGCCAGGAGCGTGTGTCACTCGCTCACTCCACTCCCTCTGTGTATATAGGATGTGCTGAATGGTGCTCTTCAGATCCGCGGCGGTCGCGGAGGAGGCAGCGGAGGAGGAGCAGAAGCTCGAGCCCCAGTCGAGCCTAGGCAGGCGGCAGCGGCAGCAGCAGTAGCGGTGGCGGCGGCAGCTACGATTTCAGCTGGCTCCTTCGCGCCCGGTCCCTCCTGGTCCGCTAGCTAAGCCCCAGTGTCCAGTTCGTTCCTCGCTGTTCCGTGCTCGCTCGCCCTTGTCTTCTCGGCATCTGCTGCTGCTCCTCGACGGGCGCCTGACACCACTTTCTACAGAGGGCATGTACCCACGCTTCCCCGCCTGTTCCGCACTCTTGCGCTGAGCCACCTTCTCCTGTGTGAAGGGACAGGAGGAAAAAGAGAGGAAGGGTGGGGGGAAAGCCAAAAGAGCTCCCTCCCCCCCATTCCCAAACGAACTCAAACCCTAATTCTACCCTCTCCCTGTCTCACCCCACTTCTCTCCCCTTCTCGGATCGTCTTTTCTCCTCTGCTGAGAAGCCTCCATGTGTGTAAATGGCCGGGGCACAGCCAGGAGTTCATGCTTTGCAACTCAAACCTGTCAGTGTCTCTGACAACCTGAAGAAAGGCATCAAATTTGTCAAATGGGATGATGTAAGTAGCCTCTTTGGTCTGTTTCTCTAGTTCTCGGCTCTTGCCCTCTCTTGGCGGGGGAGGGGGTTGTGGGGGTGGGGAAGGTGGGAAGAAACACACTCGTTATGCAATGGGCAGAACGAATCGATAAGGGTGCCAGAAAGTACACATGTTGGAAACTGCTCTAGCAGTAAAAGGGCAGAAAATACTCCAGGCGTGTGTGTGTGTGTGTGTGTGTGTGTGTGTGTGTGTGTGTGTGTGTG
>JAJPUD010008462.1:0-12179 GCA_023553655.1 Myrmecobius fasciatus | reverse complement strand
GTGTGTGTGTGTGTGTGTGTGTGTGTGTGTGTGTGTGTGTGTGTGTGTGTCCATCTGTCACTGTTTAGTATTTTACATCCTTAAGAACAGAAAGGGAAGAGATGAGGATTTTTTTTTTTTAATTGCCGTGGTAATACTTATGGCAAGGTTTACATTGTCTACACAAGTCATTATAGTTTGAAAAGTGATGTGTGTAATACTTCTGACCAGGTAGAAAAGTATACTTGATGTACATTGAAAGGAGGAAGCTTCTTTTTTCCTTCTTAAAACACAACTCCCAAGTCCTCCATCATTCCTCCAGAAAAATGACCATTTGGTGCTCTGAGTTATTAATTCGAGAATGTCAAGCTGATCTAATTTATTCATTTAAATGATCTGACACCAAATATCATCACTTCACACCACAGGTTGTTTGCTCCCAAACTTAAGTCTCTGTCTTCTTGAAAGTAGAGGTTCCCGAGAAAGACTAAAGGGAGAGAGGGAGCATAGAGGAAGAAAGTGACATTTTGTTGATTGACTAGGGGAAAAAACCAATGGCTTGGCAGGTGCTGCTTGCTAATTTTCCAGAGCTTCCTTAGATTTTAAGACAACAACTTGAAAAGACCCTGATGTGAAGTTTTACCCTGTGTGTCTGGGGTCCCTGTATGGAAGGGGAGACAATAGAGATAGAGGAGAATGTAAATGAGAATTGTCATAATTTCAGGGCCTCACAGGGAAGTATCAGAGTTTTTCTTCCCAAAAACCTAAACATGGTATTGATCTTCAAGTGGCATAATTTAGACACTACCACCAGAAATATTGAAGAAATAAGTTTGGGTTGACAATAGGGAATTAATTTTTATTAACACTATATCCTTTATTTCATTCAGAATTTATTCATCTAAATTACTCATTGAGATAAACATGAGACTTCCAGGGTTGAGGGAGATTTAAGTCCATATGATTGAGGTACCTCTTAATCAGGAGTAATTATAGGACAATTGGGTACCCTTCTTATTGAAAATATTTTCCACTTAGCAAATTATAGTCTCTTATCCTTCAGGACATTTTTCTTTTAATATTCTTATTCCATTTTTCTTCTATGTGAAAACAATTTAGATGTTTCAGGTAGAAGATCCAATTACTTAATCCAATATGTTTCTATATTTTGTGCAATTGGAAGTATGAATAGAAGATATTGTATTTAAATGTTCCCTTGTCAATTATCAAAGGCAACAAATAATAAAAACTGAATATTCTTTCAACTCCCTTATCCTGATGGAATAGGATTTATTTAAGGGATGGGGTAGATAAATAATTTAGAATCTAATTAACATGTTCAAAGGATCCAGTAGATATTTTGTCTGTGTTCACAAGTCCATCTATAAAACTGATATTTCCTATAGAGATTTTTATTTGCATTCATTCAGTCCCACTTGACAGGGAACTAGTGTAATCAGAACTACAGAACAATATAGAGGAGACACCTGTAACAGAGGTTTAGTAGCATAAGATGAATGTTAGTATAAACTATGCATTCCTTTATCCTGTCTTTTTCATAACCATATATTTTATGCAAAATCTCATTGATTTTCTATTTGATTTGCATGCTATCACAGAAATGAATTAAGATATAATAGAAAGAAAGGTATCTAGTCAAACATAACAAAATTGATACTAAGGGTAAGCAAGACTCTTAATTGCTTATAGTTCAACACATAGAGATACTGCAATTCAGGGCATTAAAATATTACTTTTTATATGTGTGTATATTTCTGAGGTCAGAAAATTCTGAACTCTGTGGCTCATTGTGCTTTATCAGGAAGTCTGAAAGCTTGTAGTGGATAGCAATACAGAATATGCGCAAATTTTAAAACCTTGCTTAACAAGCAAATATATGCCTTTTCAGTTCTGATTAAAAGTCTTGGGTTCTAACCTTAACTCTGCCATTAGTTAACCGTGTGACATTCCATTCCATTCTCATTCTTCTTTGTTCAGAGGAGAACTCACCTACCCAGGAACAGAACAGAATCGCCTGTGTGGATCCAGAAGTAATTTGTGGGTGTTTTCTAGATTATGAGTGGTCCAGTATTTTTGAGAATTATCCTTTTCATCCCTGTGTTTCATTAATCTACATCGTTTCTACGTGAAGATAGGGTGAAGATCAAAGTGGTCTTTGGGATTAATACAGATTAGGCCATTAAATATATGTTTTGTAGTGAATGAATTAGAAATACTGGAGTTTGAAAAGTCTGGGCTTTAGCCTTGGCTCTCTCAAATCTCTCTGAGTCTCAGTTTCCTTATTCATAAAATGAAATGATTATTGTGTCAAATGAGATACCATATGACAGTACATTGAAAATATTTAAAATCCTAATAATAATATCCTAATAAAATAGTAGAGAATATTTATATAATACTTTTCTCTTGACCATCTCCTCGACACATATCTTATATTTTGCTAATTTTATCTTCACGATAAATGTACCACTGAATCAACAAATTTTGACTGGCATATAAATCTTAGGAGTTTGGAGAGGGCCTTTAAGAACTGATGATCTTACAGAGAACATGGAAACATGAAAATTCTTCAAAAATGGAATAAACTCTAGAGAATTTTTTACTTCTCCAGAAATCTTTTATGACAATATGTTCTCTATTTCTACAGGTTTAATTCAGAAATAAAATTCCTTAAGAATTGCTTGTGAAAATAAAAATTAATTAGAATATTTGATGTCAGAATGCCATAAAATTATTAGGAAGGAACCCTCAGAAGTCATTTTAACTATATTTATATTTAAATAGAATACCCAAGTATTGTGGCAAGTAGAAAATCCTTGTCCATCTAGTTGGAAGAAACAAGATATAAATATTTGAAACTAAAGATCTCTAACTTGTCCAGATTGTAATAGCTGCCATCAAGTCCTCCAAATGGCTTGGCGCTACCCCATAATAATTAGCCCAATTTTCTGAATCATATGTGGGATTTCCAAAGGACACTTGGAATCAAATCTAAATCAAATCAAAGCAAAATCCTTCCCTTAAATGAAATATAATACAAAGTGTTGGATTTGGATGGAAAGGACCTGCTCAGAGAGACATTTACTAAAGATTTCCAAAGGACACTTGGAATCAAATCTAATGCATGATAAGCCAACAAGCATTTATTAGGAGACTGCTATGTTCAAGGCACTGAACTAGATAGATCTTTAGAGATCAGAACAAAGCAAAATCCTTCCTTTAAATGAAACATAATAGAAAGTGTTGGATTTGGATGGAAAGGACCTAGGTCAGAATCTTGGTTCTGCCATTTACTGTATTTGTGATTTTGGGCAAATTACTTAACCTCTCAGCAACCTGGTTTCCTCTTTCATCAAATGAAAGGATTGGACTTAGGTATCCTCAAAAATTCTTTGTATTTGTAAATTCTATGATACTACTACGCAAAGATGCAATGTGTAAGCAGAGATTTGTATCCCATGTTGATTGGGGTCTAGAAAAGTAGATCAGTAAAGTTTTCTCATAAAAAATGGCACATGAGCTGAGAACTGAAAAGAGTGAGAGATTCTAATATGTAGAGGTGAGAAGGGAGTGCCTGCCAGCCTGGGAACAGCCTGTCCAACAGCCCAGAGCAGGAGATGGAATGTTCAGTTCAGGGAACAGTATGTTGGGCGGTTTGGCTGGAATGTAGAGTACGTGAATGAGAATAATGTGAAATCAGCCTGGAAAGGTAGACTGTAGGAAGATTGACTCTTCATGACCCCATTTGGGGTTTTATTTGCATAGATACTACAGTAGTTCGCCATTTCCTTCTCTAGTTCATTTTACAATTGAGGAAACAGTGGCAGACAGCATTAAGTGATTTGCAGTGGATCTCACACCTAGTAAGTGTCTAAAGCTAGAATTGAACTTAAGAAGATGAGTCTCTGACTCCAAGCCTGGCACTATGCTATATTGAAACTTCACTGAATGATACAAATCAATATGGTTGTCAATAATTTTCCTTCTATGAACACAGTTCATCTACTTCAAAGAACATGTTTATTTACATGTCAAACAAAGCAAATTAACACCTGTCAATGAGAAACCTTTCTTAGGAGAGCTATAAAGCTTCCTTCTTTTATTATGTGTTAAGTGGGACTCTAAGTACATCTTATGTACCCTTGAAGCTCAATGCAAATGCCTTCAAACAGTGTTAAGGATTCCTTTTGTCCCTTTCCCTAGCTTCCAGTGGGCACTGTTTGTTTTCATAATTGTTACTGGTCTTGGTCTTATAAAGGAGATTTCACAGAGTTCAATTCAATATACATTCATTAATCTCTGACTAGATGTAAGATATCTCATTAAGTTTTGGGGATTTAAAAAAAATGAACCAGTTCTTGCCCTAAAAAAGTTTACAGTCTAGTGATAAGACACTGCATATACGTAGACAAATACATGATACAAAGTAAATACAAGCAAATTTAATTTTGTATATAGGAGAACACTAATAGATGAGAAAGAGAGTTCAGAAAAGACATCATGTCATGGAGGAAAAATTATGTAAAGACACTTCAGCTAGTGATAGAATGTTCAGTCTGAGAAATAGTAATTAGGCCATTTGGGCTAGAAAGTAGAACTGGTGAGGGATTGATACACAGTTGAGTCTGTAAAGCAAAGCAAAAGCCGTATTTAAAGACTTATAAATGAAAAGCAATGGAATCTTATTTTCCCCTCTGAAAGGCAATTGATGTTTCTTGAGCAGAGGTGGAACATGGTCAGACCTATCCTTGGAATGTTGTTTTGGCAGCTATGAAGAGCATGGATTGAAAAAAGGAAAATTTGGAAGCAGAGAGTTAAATTAGGAAGTTCTTTTAATAAAGCAGACAAGAGGTGATCAGAGAGAGATTTTGAGTGGAGAGGAGATGGGTGCAAGAGATATAGAGGTAGAATTGGCAAGAGATATTTTTTCTTATTTGTGGGGAAGATTAAAGAGCCATGATTCCATGTCTTCAGCTTCTTGTGACTCCCAAGTTCTATTGACAGAAATTGGGAAGTTTGAAGGAGAAATGGAATAAAGAGAATTAAGTTTTGTTTGTGACCTGTTGTTTTTAAGATTCCTGTGAGACAAATATTTGTAGATATCCAATGGCCTGTTAGTGATGCAAACAGAACCTAGTAGAGACTAGGGATAGAAGATGTATGAATCTGGAAGAGGATAAGATCATTGATTTAGAGTTGGTGGTTTGGAGTCAAAGCCACAGAATAGGAAAGGACCTCAATGACCATCTTATTCAGTATATACTTGAGGACAACTATGATTTCTTCTTCTACCACCAGTAAATGACAGGATTTTAATTTTTGTCTTCCTGCCTTCAAACATGGTTCCTTTTCTGTTACACTACATTGACTCTGAATATTTAAATCTTTGAGAGCTGATGAAATATCTAAAAAATGATAATGTAGAGAGAGAGAAGAGTGCCCAGGAAAAGGATTTTTGGAATACTTATAGTTGTGTAGTATGGTATGGATTATCCTTTCAGATCCTGGCAATTTTAGAATAATTCAGGTTTGATAGCATGTAGAAGGCTGAATTTGTTTCGAGGCAGAAGACTTGTTTTTTGGCTCTTCTACTTATGTGACTTTGGACAAACCACTTCCATTCTCTCAAGCTTCATTTTCATCATCTGTAAAAGGAGGGGGATGTTTTATATGATTTCTATGATAGTATTATGAACTTCCTAAATTAGAACTCAATTATAGTACAGCTTATGATTATGTATACACACACATATACAATAAGTGAAATCATATTTTCTTCTTATGCTCTTAAACTTAGCAAGAGCTTAATAAAATATAATTAACCTATAACCCTAAAGTTGTCTTGCTCCACCACTATTGAAAAAAAAATCTCATTGTCATTGCTGTAACTCTTATTTAATATTACTAGATTATCAGTTTGATTCTCTGGCTGATGGATGAGGGTGAGCAGGCTTGTATATCCTCAGATAGTTAGATTAATATGGAAATATTAGGGGAGTATAATCTCTACCTTTATCATGGGGTACTATATATCTGAGAATATGCCTAACAATGACATGTCACAAATAAGATTATAAAAGGGATTGTGGCACAAGGCAAAAGGTTTTGGATTTGAGAATCAGAGAATCTGGGCTTTATGTTCCTACATAAATCACCTGCCACACATCAAAAAATCAAATGCCTACATAAATCACCTGCCACACATCTAAAAATCAAATGAAACAACGCATGTAAAATGTTTTGTAAAATTCAAAGGGCTTTGCATATTCATCAATTATGATGACTCACTTTCCTTCAAATTCCAGAGTTTTGATTCTGTTACTAACAATTTTGCTGCAGGGAGCTTTGACTCTTTCTTCTCCACCCTAAAATTAGCTATTCTTTGCACAAAAATTGGGGGTGGGCAATGGCAGCTTTTGTTTTCCAACTGCTCTAGTGTTCAGAAATTCTCTAGGATAGGTGTTTTGATTGAGAAAAGGATATTAAAGCTCAGTATGAAGTGTTGAATGCTTACTGTGTATTTCACTATGAAAGACGTCAAACCCAATGATTACCCCTGCTCAAGTGTCCAATTTTATTTATATTTTTTTCTTTCTTTTGGTCCTTACCTATAATTTCATAAATCCGGGGAACTACTTATAGAAACTCCCTTCACTAATGCAAATGAACACCGAGTCATGACTTACAATTTTAGAGAGTTAGTATGGACAATATGACTTGTCTATGGTCACATAATTAGTTATGTATTGGAGACAGTTCTTAATCTAAAGTTTTTCTCAATCAAAATCTAGTTTTCTATGCATGCTTTGATTAATTATGGAATGTAAAATAAATTTTCCTTTTTATTTTCATTTTTAAATTTCTTTTGAAAAAAAATTTTTATTCTATTTTTTTGAGATAAAATGGTGCAGTGGAAAGAATAGATTTTTCAATCACAGGACCAGAGTTCAAATTCTATTTCTGTCACCTACTACTTGTGTTATCTTAGGCAATTCACTTACCTTTTGTTAAGTTCAGTTTCTTCTTGTATAAAATGAGGGTTAGGACAAGGTGACTTCTAAAGGTTCTTCTAGCTTTCTAATCTTATGATTATATGAAGTGACAACTCAGACTCAGTTTTCTCAATTGTAAAACGAGTGAATTAGACTAGCCTACCTAAAAGTTCCTTCCATCTCTAAATCTATGAATTTATGTTTTAAAAAAATTTTCCATGTCAAAATAAACCTATTGTTATTCAAATTAAGTAATTTGTAGAATGATCTGTTATTATTGTTTTAATCATTTGATATTTTGATAGTACCTTAATATGAAAGAGAAGGAAGCTGGAATTGTTCCCCCATGCTAAGAATGAAGTAACATTCTATAGGGTTCTGTAGTATTCCTAATTGCCAAAGCTATTTCCTTATTTTAGGAATAAAAAAATGTTTTGGAACATAGATTTCATTTATGCCTCTCAGGCAAATAGTTTCCAAAAGCCAAAGTAAGAAAGTAGGGAGAATGGCATAAAGATTTGGAATCTTCTCATTATAGTCTCTGAAGCATGGCTATGAATTTTGTTTTGGATATGATTTTTCAGAAGAATTTCCCAAATAACACAATGCTGAGAGTCAATGACAAGATTATTGTCATTGCAGAGCTGAAAATTCAGTAAATTGAGTGAGTATGAATTGTTAGAAAGGGAGCAAGAAAACTGGAATAAATGACCAATCTGGGATGAGGAAGCTAATAGTGTTGAGATGATGGTTGTTCTTGCTTTCATCTTTGCTTATCCATTTAACACTAAATCATATTTGTGCAGTAGCCCTAGAATGAATTGTGGGAAAGTCAGCATATGTGACAAACATTTTGGAACAAGAAGCATTTAAATTTAGCTCCAATAATACACTGGTATGACATACCTAAAGTCTGGGGTTTGTTTTGTGTTTGTTTTTTTTTTTGGGGGGCATAGAAAGTTGGATTGATCCTATGACTTTATTGAAATATGTATTTATTTTCTAATCTTATTCTAAAGGTACCTTTGCTGTATCTCCCCATGCAATCCCATTTATTATCTGCAGTTTATAAAGATCAATGATTCAGATCACTATAATGATGATTTTTTTTTTAACTTTAAAGTTTATCCTATCAGTAAATACAAATCTGATTATTTATACAAACAGCTGTATTAAATGGAACATTTTGCTTTTTAACTTTGAGCTCACAGTGACCTACAGTTAAGAGAATTCTGATAAGGAAACACTTCCCCTGCACAAATAGTGCCAGTGGAAAATGGAACAGGATTTAGTTGTGAATAGTTGAATAATACTATAGACATCCATCTAAACAAACATTATTTGTAATTTAAATTATTGGTTCTCATGTTGTCAGAACTATTATTAGGTTTATAAAGCTTTTTACATAGAATTGTAACTTCATGCACTTTTCTCAAAGCATCATCATCTCCTGGTGTCCTGACCCTACTTTTATCTATGATCCCCAGTTTCTATATGTGTCTCTATATAGCGCTTGATTGAAGAAATCCTGCCTAAAGCTAAAAACACTCATAATCTAGATAAATCTAATGATTTCCATGAAAATATAAATGAAATATAATGTAAAAGGGCCATATTTATTAAAATTATTGATGGTTCATGTCCTGATTTTTTTGAAGCATGATGTTTGATATCTATTGTATCCTAAGCTTATTTATATGATTTAATCTCTGGAAAAATAAACACTGATACACATATATTTTTCAGTAGTATGGAAAATGTCACATATTTATCCTGAGATAGATCAACTTATTGTAAATAAAAAAAGCATATTAGAAGAAAGATTTATTTTTAGTATTAAAGTAGAATTTCTAGAAATTTACATCTGGTTTTCCTTTAACATGTTGAATGATTTCACTATGGTTACATTTTGTTTCTTCTTTTTCTAACTACCATTATGGGATTAAGCAGAAAAAATGGATCCATTTGTAAAAGAAATGATCTTTATCTGAACTAATTATGGTCTCTTGATTATCTTGGTTTAGGAAGTACAAACATCTAAGTAGCTCAAAGAGCATATTTTATTAGTTTGAACAACTGAATTCATCTTCAATTATATCTCCATGAGAAATAAGTAAAGGAAAAGCAATATTATTTCTATTTTCTTAAGTAAGGTACAGAAAAGGTAGACCTACAAATGCAGCAAGCATTTGTTAAAGATGAGAGAAAATGAATTAACTCTTCAGCTAAGATGTAGATGTCAAATATTACTATTGCTGTTAGCTGTTCAGTACCATACTTTTTTTTTTCCTGAGGCAATTGGCATTAAGTGACTTGCCCAGGGTCATATAGCTAGAAAGTGTATGTTCAGTAACATTCTTTCTAGACTTGTACATTCTTTGATTTTTTTTTTTTTTTTAAGACCTAAAGTCTTGTGCATCTTGGATAATTTCTCATTTCAGCATCAATTTTAAGAATGCTTCTTGGTGCTTCTCTTGAATGGAAAAGGCTGTGTATGTGTTATGAGATTTTCTTCTGAGATTAAAGCTTGATATGGAGTCCAAAATGGATAGGAAAATACTGGTCCAATTTGGTCTAGTTTGGTAGGGAGCTTGATGTAACATTGGATACTTTATCACACAGCAGACTTCCTATCGATTTCTATGCATTATTTAGAGTATTAAAATATTTCATTTGATAATATGAACTTGTACATCATAAGAGTATGTGAACAGGCAATACTCATTATCAATTAAGAGCTTAATTTCAGATCATAGTATTATCCTTTCTGGGTTGTCTTCCTTTCATTTGTACTTAGGCTCTCAGGTTGGGGTCTCCAGAGCATGTCCACTACTCCTGCTAGAAATTCTAGGGTAACACTGAGTGACTGAGTGTTTGATACTATCATTCATGAGTCTCTATATTTTACTTTATCATGCTTGACAATAATTGCTTTATATTGATTGAGTGGGAGTGTGGAAATTTCCTCTTGCACTTTCCTCTCCCCCTACCCAGCTAAACATCTGCTGTCCTCAGCAAATAATCTGTAGTGCTTTTGGCAAAGTCCATAGTCCAAAATTATGATTCATTCTCTAATGATTTGGAATGGTTTCAAGCATTATCCTTTTTCTAGCATCTTCTCCAGTGATTTTTTCTAAGTAGTTTCAGGAAAAAATTTATATGAAAATTCATAAATAAAAGGAATTAATATTTATATACTTTCTGAACACATGGTGATAATGGTGATACAACTTAACCAACAAATATCATTTTATAAAATTTTCCTTGCTGATCCCCTGTTTGTGCTTTCTCAGGACTGTCCCAAATCTAAATACAACAGAACAAAGAAAGTTAAAAAGGAAAGAAAATGAAGCCCTCCTGTCTTCTATTCCTCTTCCCCCCAGGGAAATCCTGGTATCTCAGGAGTGTCCAAGGCACTTGGAGGCACTCTTCACAGTGATTAAGGACTGATGTCAACTAGGACTCACTCTTCTCAGCTGAGGAACCAAGTTGTCCTGAGAGAAAATTTTTCCATGAACTCTTTCTGCACCAAGAGCTGTTCATTTGGATAAATCATCTCCAAGTATCCATTTCTATACAAAGTACAACAAAATGTCTTCAGTGATCAATTTCAAACATAAATTGAGCCCACAAGAGGCACAGGCATAAATTTCTCCTAGGTCCCTTTGTCACAGAACACCTGAAATTTCCTTGAAGGTTTCGTGTTATGGCATAGAATAATCCAAATGGAGTTTCTAGCTTAGCCCTTACTAGGATCATCAAGTTATCTTAAAAGGAAACCAAATTCAGAAAAGCTCCAGAGAAGTATGAGACTCATCCAACTAGTGCTTGAACTTGCAAACTTCAAACTCTGGAGGATAGTTACTATTCCTAATCAGTATTCAAGGGATAACCCTGAATGGCTAGGTTTTTAGTATTAACTTATGAGCCCTCATCAGTTTATTTCTGAATGATAATCAGGCAAACAATTACTTTTTGTTTAATTTTTTAGCAAAAAGCATTTACTAAAATGGTATAGTATGAACAATTAATAAAAAAATATTCCTTCTAAACTGCACATTCTCTTTCTTTTCTTTCACAAAGTCCCTGAAGAGACTGGGCTCACTATGAATTTAATGAAGAACACCTATAAAGGACACAAATGGGAAAGGGGTAACTCCCAGTTCTAGGTTACAGGAAGTCCTTTTCTCCCTTTGTAGAGTCATCTTTAAGTTTCCTGTAGGTATGGCTCTCTAGAAGGTTTTGAAGTTCTAGAATCTGTGCCATCATCTTCTTTGCCCTGAGGAGTCATACTGCCTGAAACTGCTTCCTCCCTTGGGTGACTAGCTCTTTGTATCTTTGCATAGCATCAAGGGCATCAAGGTGGTAGAATGGATAGTGGGCCAGTCTGGAGTAAGGAAGACCTGAATTAAAATAGGACCTAAAAAAAAATTCTAGCTAAGGGACCCAAGGCAAGTAACTTCACCTTGTTTTCTTAAGTTTTTTCATCTAAAAATGAACTGGAGAAGGAAATGGCAAACCACTTCAGTTTTTTGCCAAGAAAACCTCCAACAGGGTCACAAAGAGTTAGACATGACTGAAATCTGAACATCTGTCCTCAGTATGCCTTTCGGCTTTATTAGTGGTCCAGTTTCATCATTAACATGATCAATTTAAATTTAGTCTTGGTAGTGGGAATATGAAAGTCCTTTTTGGATTACCCTTCTCCTCCTTGGTGCCCCGTGATCTAAGTGCAAGAGTCTCCTTTAGGATCTCTAGATCTTTTATTCTCAGTTTTCTTGACTGTCAATTCCTTGGATTATCTTCTATTAAAATTCTAGTTCCTTAAAACTTCCAAGGGCACAGTTAGTTAATCTTCCCCTTCATGATTCAATAAAAGAAATTAAGTCCTTAAAAAGATATCACAGAATGTCAATTATCTTATTTACATATTTAAAACTTCTCATTATGCACTTAAACTGATTATATTACATTAATGGAGAGGTGTATGTGGAACATCTCCACCTTAAATCATTTAAAATTGTAAATGTTAAATAGTATTTTTCTTGTCTATTCCAAACCTTCCCATTTACCTAAGATTCGGAACTGTATAAGGAATGCAAGCACATCATTTTAACCTAGCAGTTAAAATTGCTATTAGAACAATTCTAAAGAGTTGAGGGCAGCAAATAAAAAAAAAAAAAAAAA
>JAJPUD010008461.1:65878-89124 GCA_023553655.1 Myrmecobius fasciatus | reverse complement strand
AAGTAATTTACGTCTGGCTCACTAAACTCTGAAGACTACTTAGAGACTATGAGCATGTGTCTCTTCCTACACTGCCATAACTTTTTAACTAAAAATGACAATTTACACACAAAGTTCTAAACTTCTTTTTGTTATTTTTTTTTTTTAAACCAGCTGGCAAAACCCCCAAGGTATGCTTGATTGAGGATACAGGCAACTTTAAAAAAACATATCTCAGGGTTTAAAACAATGATTGCTGGATTTAAAAGTCAAGCTTGGGGCAGATTATAACCCTGACTGAGAAAGTGGCTAATGATACCCCATCTAAAAGTGGTGAGCATGTTTGGGCACCAGAATCATATTCCACACTAGGTCACCAAGATCCAACGTTACCTAAGTCAATGTCTGTGAAACCCTCTGCGTTGATGGCATCCGATGTATTTTTATCTATGTTCTCCAAGCACAGACTGGCCAGTTGGGGTTCATCAAAGAGTCTTGCCTAACAAAAACAATAAGGAATAAAGAATTTATTAATGTCTTATTGATGCCTTTTGTCCTTAAATCTCAGTGATTTCAAATCCTGTCTTCTCCCATTATACTATAACTTATCTTGTGAGAAAGAAAAACAATTAAGCAAAAACATCTGACCCAGAGAATACAGCTGCTAATATACACAATATTCTGTCCTAGGAAGCCTCAAACTGTTTGCCTTGAAGGTAGATGCATGTTTCACTAATAGTGGATTTTTAAAAAAACCAATCGTTTATAATTACATAATCACCCCCCAAAACTCTGGAGGACAAGCTTTTCACAAATGATTGACCCATGTATACAAGTCAAGGGTTAGAGGCAGAAAGCAGCTTTCAACTTTAGTAGTAAATCATTCAGGAAAAACAAAATAAGCAAACAAAAATACTCTTTTTTTTTTTTTAAAAGATAAATCACATATTGCATTGGGATGTGGGAAATTACATTAATGCCACACTGGAGAGAGATGACTCTAGAGGAAACAATGACCTGTGTTTCTCTATGGGAATTGAATTTTGGTTAAATCAATTTTATATGATAATACTTAACTTGGATGGGCAGAGGAAAAGCAGCCTGTTTCTAAGAGCACTTCAGAAATGGAGCAGAAGAGCCAGGCTCATACCTTGAGTCCTTTGCTCTTCAGAAAGGTGTGATCAGGTGAAATGTTCTGTGACTTGCTGGTGCTCTTGGTGGGAGGGTAAGGGGAGAGTTAGTGGTGACACTGATGTGATGGCGCTTGTTGCTAGATAGGTATCTCTTGCTCTCTGATCTATAAAGTGGAATTATTAGATTTTTGCCTCCAAGAAACCCCACTTTCTCTCCCCTCCTAGCAAAAAGTACAACAAAGTAAATGACTTAAGCAAGTGAAAAGACAGGGTTTTTTTCTTTTGTTTTATTTTAAATGACAGGAGAGAAGAGAGATTTTAATTATCATTTAAAAGAACAGCAAAGTAAACAAATCCAAGGAAAGTGAAAAAAAAAAACCCACAATCACATATGCCTTAAAGAATTTTCAATTAAGCAGCACAGATCCTGGATGTCATATTCCTCAACAGACCCTTTTCAAGTGTCTACACATTAGCAATACATAGTATCTGACTTCTAAGGAACCAATAAAACCACTGCCCTGCAAGTGAATCAGAAAATGTCACTTCAAAGTAAGGGAAAGGACTGCACAAGAAACCTCAGGTTTTCCAATAATCTCAACTAAGGTATCCCAAACATAACATACTGGACACAGACATTTACGTATCTAAGTAGACACAAACGTAGATGATACACAAAGTAGTTTTCTGAAAGGTAATGCATTCCAGGTGGGAAGTACAGCCAGTACAAAGGCTTGGAGATGAAAAACGTTGTATTGTATGTGAGGGGCATCCCTGTAAAATTCAACATACGGGGATACAACTGGCCGAGAAAGATTTGGCAGCCTGAAGGATAATTATAATCAAGTTCAACGCATCTTTATAATGTTTGATGTAACATCAAGAGTTACTTACAAGTACGTACCAAACTAGCATAGAGATCTCACATAATTGGGTAAAAATACCCTACAGAAGCATGTAGCAACAATGTAGATTAGACAAGTCCAGGTGAACCTACTGTCTGCCACAGGAAGAATCACATAACTCTGAAAAGCCCCTCCTCTGGTTTGCTAGAAAACTTGTTGGGCGAGACCCTCATTGGGAGTTGTCATCATACCTGCTCTTGCACTTCTGGGAAGGTGACTAGGCTCCATGACAACCTGCTAAGAAAGGAGGCTAGAGCCCAGTGTCGGAAGTGAATAGTTTTATTAGCAACTGTCCTGTGATTTCAACAAGTGCTTAATGTAAGATACTGAAGGAGATCATGGGCTTTGGAGTGAATGTAACAATTTTTGAAGTGTAATTCATACCATGGAGCTGATTTTGAACATATTTTGTGTATTGAGCTATTCTGGATTACAATTATATTCTCCTTTATATCAAATCTAATGCTGATAAAACTCCATCACAATATTTAAATGATAAAATAATGGTGTCAGTTACTATTATTCATATTCCTTTTTTGTTTAAAGCATAATAGAGTTGTACTTCAAATATACAAAAAAAGAAAGAAAAGGCTACTATAATAATCCAGACAAAAGATGATAAAAAAAAGTCTACATACTTGGATGGTAACTATATGAGGAGAGAATGGGTTGAGATAAGGATGTAAAGCTACAACTGGAAGGCTCTCCCTGCCCCACCTCCTCATCTCTGCCTTTGAGCTCCTGATTTTGCTCAAGTCCTTTCCTGAACCCCTATAGTGCTAATGCCTTCCCTCTACGGACTATCTCCAAACTAATCTGTGGATATCTTGTCCATAGAGTTGTTTGTATGCTTGCTCCCCCATTACACTGTTAGCTCCTTGAGATCAAGGACTGTCTCTTGCCTTGGTTCCCCAGTGCTTAGCACAGGGACCAGAGCATAGTAAATACTTAATAAATGTTACCTTAACTTAAAGAAGTGGAAATTTCAAGTTTGATTAACTAGTTAGACAAACAAGTTAAGATTCTGGGTGGGACAGAGATAATGTCGAGGAGCCTCCTGCCAGGAATGGCCTTCTCAGGGGCATCAGCCACTCCCACCAAGTACCTTCCCTAGCTAGAGAGCATCAGGCCCCTTAACTTCGGGACTCTTACTTCTGCAGAGGTAGGAGAGGGCCCCATACCTGGCAGCCTCAATCCATTTTGTCTCACCCAGGAGTCCTGAGCCCTTACCACATGCCCTGCTCCCTCACATCTAGCTCTTTCCCCCACATCTTTTCATTTGCTCTGTAGAAAAGCTTCTTGGTTTCATATAATTAAAGTTAGATGATTTGCTTCTCCTCTTCTAAGTCTTTTAAAACTATGATTTTCAACATTAAGGTCATTTATCCCCTTGGAATCTACTATGGAGTATGGTATAAGATTTTGGTCTAATCTTCAACCAGACTGCTTCTCAGTTTTCCAGTGTTTTTTAATGAAATAAGGACGTTTTTCCTCTTTGTTAATTTATATTTTCCATTTTATGAAAATGGATTTTCTACTGGGTTACTGTATTATCGTTTCTGATTTTCCCTTGTGTAGCCTGATCTGTTTTTTTTTTTTTTTTAACCAATATCTGACAAACTCTTACCCACCAATTCGCTTGTAGACAGCGTGTCATGAGGTTCTAGCCATAAAGCTCCAGACCTACTTCTTCACTGTTACCTTCACCTTTGTCTTCTTGTGCACATTTATTTAGAAAGAAGCCTCTTACAGGTTTCTCTGTTGCCGTTTCTGCTGCATTTGTTCACTATTTCTGCATTTCTGATGTCTGGGGTATTCACAGAAGCAAATAATTTCTTCAATTCTCATTTTCCAAGAATGTTTCATACACCTCCTTACTGTTGAATGTACATCTTTCTCTCCCTCCTCACCCATTTATGGTTAAGTTCCAATTTGCAGAGTAGGTTACTTTGAGCTGTAACACTGCCTTTTAGAACATATTATATAATTCCTTCTTGCACTTTCTGGTGAATACAAAATAGTCCTTCCCTCTACATTTGAAAGTCTTTTTCCTGAATAATTTTCAGAACTCAATGTTTCTGAAATGAATTTTTCAATTTAACCAACATATGTCTTTGCCCTTAGTTTTGAGGGTTTTTTGCTTTTCTTTTTTCTAGAGGAAATTCATTTCTAAGAATTATTTCCATTGATATCTATGTTCAGAAATTTTAGACAGGTCTCCACACATCTGTCTCCAGGATCAGTATAGTTGCCTTAGATAGAGATATTTTCTTTTGATGTTGTTTTTTTGCTTCTCTTCTTCCAGATTGACCTTTATTTCTGAGTATTTACTTTCTTAATCCATTATTCTTTCATTTGTTTAGTGAGACTTGTACTGTTGAGTCAAGTTTTCTATTCCATCAATTATTTTTGTTGTTCAGCCAAAATTTTGTTCTCATAATTTTCATTTTTATTTTAAGCAGTATGTTGTACTTCTATGTTCCCAAATTCTAAAGGATCCTCTTCATGAAGTTTTGGATGCTTCCCTTTGTTTTGCAATATATAATCACAGAAGCCTGAACTCATTATACTAGCTGACCTGAAAGTCATATTTCTTTCTACTCTTTTCCCTATTGACATCTCCTTATCTTCAAGGTCTCTGGTTTCTTCTTTTTCTGAGATTTTTGATAATTCCAATCTTTTTCCCCTCACTGCTCACTTTCTGACTCCCTTCTCACTAATGCTGTATTCCCTGGGCTGGATCTCAAAGCACATGTCTTTTTTTCTTTATTTATTAAAGCTTTTTATTTTCAAAAGATATGCATGAATAATTTTTCAACATTAACCCTTGCAAAATTTTGTGTTCCAATTTTCCCCCTCCCTGTGATGGCAAGTAATTCATATAGGTTATATGGTATATGTTAAATATGTTAACATGATTATATATGTTAAACATGGTTAAAAAATATATGTTAAACCCAATATATGTATGCATATTTGTACAATTATCGTGCTACACAAGAAAATGCAAATCAAAAAGGGAAAAATAAGAAAATAAAATGCAAGCAAACAACAAAGAGTGAAAAAGCTAAGTTATGATCCACACACAGTTCCCACAGTACTCTGGGTGTAGATGGCTCTCATCATCCCAAGATCATTGAAACTAGCCTGAATCATCTCAGTGTTGCAGGGAGCCATGTCCATCAGAATTGATTATCATGTAATATTGTTGTTGCTGTGTATGATGATCTCCTGGTTCTGCTCGTTTCACTCAGCATCAGTTCATGCAAGTCTCTCCAGGCCTCTCTGAAATCGTCCTGCTGGTCGTTTCTTACAGAGCAATAATATTCCATAACATTCATATACCATAATTTATTCAGCCATTCTCCAGTTGATGGGCATCTATTCAGTTTCCAGTTTCTAGCCACTACAAAAAGGGCTGCCACAAACATTCTTGCACATGTGGGGCCCTTTCTTTCCTCTAAGATCTCTTTGGGATATAGGCCCAGTAGAAACACTGCTGGGTCAAAGGGTATGCACAGTTTGATAACTTTTTGAGCATAGCTCCAAATTGCTCTCCAGAATGGCTGGATCCATTCACAGTTCCACCAACAATGTATCAGTGTCCCAGCTTTCTTACATCCCCTCCAACATTCGTCATATTTTCCTGTCATTTTAGCCAATCTGACAGGTGCAGGAGATATGTCTTTATCCCAAGAAATTTCTGGGAGCACAGAACTTGCCCCACCTGGATGCTAGACTCTTTTCTCACAACATACAATGGCCTGGTCCCATTCCCTCTGTTCATCACTTCTCTCTGGCCCAGCAGAGTGTGGCCCAAACAGGGACACTATAGCCAGGGGTAATTTTTTTCATTTGAAGTGTAGGTCTCCAAGGCTGGAGGAGGAAAGAACAGTTGGAATATGAGGTTGAGCTCTATTTCCAGCTTAAAGATATCCTGTTCCTTTTGCTCTGGTTCCACTGCCCTATATTTGCAGCAAAATACACTGCTGTTGCACTGGCTACGGAAGCCCCAGGAAACTTCTGCAGCCTGGAGGCCTGGTCTATGGCACTGGAGAGAGGGAGATAGAGGCTGGGATGGGAGGCTGGCTTTTGTTGGAAGCCTGGGCCTCACAGTTTGTAATGTATTGGGAGGTAGTAAGAGGGTGCTACATAATCTCAGGGTAGACATCAGTTTATGGGGATTTTATTTTTTAAATCTTCTTTGAGCTGAGGGTGTCCCAGAGACAGCTGTTGCTTTATCTGTCATGCGTAAGTTTTGTTTTAGTAAGGTTTAAGCGGTCATGGAAGAAAAAAAAAAAAAAGACTATTGGTCCTGTAATCAGAAAGCAAGCACCTTTTGTTCTCTGACTGGGTCCTCCACACAGTGAGCCAGTAAGAATCTCTTATATATTACAGTAAACATAATTGTAGATACCACCTGAAAGTTTAAGCTGCCCCAAAACACAATCCATTTGCTTTGGCATGTAGGGAAATGCAACATACTTCTTCATTGGCCTCCTGTGTGTTTTGTATGTTCTTTAATGCTCTAGAGGCCTATACAGTTAGGAATAAAGTAGGAATTTTTAAAATTGATTTTTTTTTGATTTACAAAAACCTATTTCCTCTTTTTCTCTCCCCTACCTACCCATCTGTACTGGTAAAGAAAGAAGAAAAACAAAATCCCTGAAGCCAACATGTACACTGAAGCAAAACGGATTTCTGCATTGGCTTTATTCAAAAATATCTCTCATTCTGCATCCTGAGCTATCACCTATCAGGAAGGTGGTGAGTGGGATGACGCCTCATCTGTTCTCTGGAATCCCAGTGGGTCACTGCATTGATTAGAATTTCAGAGTTGTTTGTTGTCATAAGTCTTATTCTTACTGTTTTGAATTTTTCTCCTGTTTTTTTCTGCTCAGATTTCAATGAAACCCTCCCTTTCATCATTTCTTAAAATATGTCCTAAGATATACTATTGTTTCCATTCCAATAAATTAATATAATTTGTTTGGCCATATCCCAATCAATGAGTATCCCTTCTAGTTTCCAATTCTTTGCCATTAAAAATAGTTTTGTACATATGACACATTTTCCTCTTTCACTGCTCTTTTTGAGGGATAGCACTAGTAGTGTTAGTTAGTGCTTTTCAGGCATAGTTTCAAATTTCTTTGTAGAAAGGTCAGCCCAATTCACAATTCTATTGACAAGGCATTAATGTGCATAATGTCTAGCAGCTAGAATAAAATAGAATTTCAGTACATCAAACTAATTTCCATCATCATGAAATTATGATCAGGCCATGTCTACTGATTATTCCCATGACTTGAGTTTGTGCTCAAGTAAAAAAAAAAAAAAAAAAAAAAAAAAACCACTTAGCTGGGCATGCCTTAATTAGGCTGCCCACATGCTGCTGAACTTCCTTAGAAAGATCCCTTTCATTCCCCAAAAGATAAGTAGTCAAAAGATATGGACAAATAGTTCCCAATCAACAACATGTTTAAGAATGCTCTAAATCACTAAGAGAACTGAAAACTGAAATAACACAAAAGTTTTACTTTACATCCTGCAAACTGGCAAAGATCACAAAAGATGAGAAGTTGTGGAACACTAGGGCATTACTGGTGGAGATGAAAATCAGTACAATGACATGGAAAAGCATAATTTGGAATGATGCAAATAACATGACTAAAATGTCCACACCCTTCAATCTTGAGATTCCACCGATAAGAAGAAAGTTACCATACAAATATAAAGAAGTAGGGAATCTATCTGCCAAGGAAAAGTCAGGAACTATACGAACAACCATGGAGGCACCAGTAGCCTGTGTAGAGCTGAGGCTACCATCTCCATGCTTGGCCCCCCTGACTCAAGGAAAGCAGAATATTTATTGGACAGAAGGAAGGACTCAAGAGTATTACAAGCAGGAGGGAAAGGGACCCACATGTGCAAAAATGTTTGAGGCAGCCCTTTTTGTAGTGGCTAGAAACTGGAAACTGAATGGATGTCCATCAATTGGAGAATGGCTGAATAAATTATGGTATATGAATGTCATGGAATATTATTGTTCTGTAAGAAACGAGCAGCAGGATGATTTCAGAGAGGCCTGGAGAGACTTGCATGAGCTGATGCTGAGTGAAATGAGCTGATGCTGAGTGAAATGAGCAGAACCAGGAGATCATTATACACTGCAACAAGACTATATGATGATCAATTCTGATGGACATGGCTCTCTTCAACAATGTAATGTTTCAAACCACTTCCAACTGTTCAATGAAGAAAGCCATATACACCCAGAGAGAGGGATGTGAAATGTGGACCACAACATAACATTTTCATACTCTCGATTGATGTTTGCTTGCATTTTATTTCCTTTATCTGAATTTTCTTTCTTGTAGATACGATTTTTCTTGTACAACGATAAAGTGTGGAAATATGTATACATATATTCAATTTGTCAAGTATTTTAACATAATTAACATGTAGTGGATATCCTGCCATCTAGGGGAGGGGTGGGGAGTAGGGGGGAAAAATTTGTAACAAAGTTTTGTAAGGATAAATGTTGAAGAATTACCCATACATATGTTTTGCAAATAAAAAAAAAACAAATATAAAGAAGTAAATGATCATAGTAATCTAATATTTGACAAATCCAAAGAGTCAAGCTTTTGGGGCACCACACTATTCAGCTGGGAAAACTGAAAAGTAATTTGGCAGAAACTAAACATAGACCAAAATCTCACAGCACATACCAAGATAAGTCAAATTGGGTAAATGATTTAGACATAATGGGTTATGAAAATTTGGGAAACACAGGGAAAAATTTTACCTGTCAGATCTATGAATAAGGAAAGAGTTTATGACCAAGTAAGAGATAGAAACCATGAGAGATAAACTAGACGATTTTGATTACATGAAATTTAAAAGTTTTGGCACAAACAAAACCAATGCAATGCAGCCAAAATTATAAGGAAAACAGGCAATTTGGGAAGGAAAATTTTCTGATAAAGGCCTAATTTCTCAAATAGGTTGGGAACAAAGCCAAATTAACAAAAAATATGAACCGTTCCCCAATTGATAAATGGTAAAAGGATATGAAAAGGCAGTTTTCAAAAGAAATAAAAGTTCTCAATCATATGAAAAAAAATGCTCTAAAATCACTAACATTCAAATAATGCAAATTAAAACAACTCTGAAGTTGTTTGATAACTTTATACCTATCATATTGGCTAACATGACAGTAAAGGAAAATAATGTGTGGAAGGGGGAACATGAAAAAAAAATAGGTACATTAATGCATTGATGATGAAACTAGTCCAACCATTCTGGAGAAATTTGGAACTATGCCCACAGGGTTATAAAACTGAACATCCTTTCAAATCTAGCCTCTGACACTATTTCCTAGCTGTGTAACCCTGGGCAAGTCACTTAACCCCAATTGCCTTGGGGAAAAAAACCACAAAACCTGAATATCCTTTTACCCAGCAATACCACCACAAGGTCTAGATCTCAAAAAAATTAAAGAAAAAGGAAAAAGCTAGATATACAAAAATATTTTTAGCTTATTTTTGTGGTGGCAAAGAATTGATAAGTGAGGGGAATCCCCATTAACTGGAAAAGGACTGAGGTTGTGGTATATGATTGTGATGGAATACTATCGTTATAAAAAATGAGGAGAATATGATTTTAGAAATACTGGGAAGACATGAATTGATGCAAAGTGAAGTGAGTAGAATTAGGAAAACACTATGTTTTAAGAGAAATATTACAAGGATCAACTGTGAAAAACTTAGCTACTATAATCAATAGAATGATCAAAAACAATTCCAAAGTATTCATGATGAAAAATGCTGTCCCTTTGCAGAGAAAGAAGTGATGAATTCTGAGAGCAGATGTAAGCATACTTTTTTCACTCTTTTTTCCTCCACATAGCTAATATGGTAATACGCTTTACATGACTTCACATGTGTAATCTATATCATTTTGCTTGCCTTCTAAATGGATGAGGGAGGGTCTTGAGGGAGGAAGAGAATATGGAACTCAATATTTTAAAAAAATGAATGTTAAAAAGTAAACATTTAGAAAAAAGAAGAAAATCTCCCAAACCAAGAAATTTATATCAGCACTTTTTTATTGTAGGAGAGTATTGGTAAAAAAAAGGAGATGTCCATTTATTGAGGAATGGCTAAACAAATTGTGATACAAAAATGTAATGGAATATTGCTATGCTATAAGACAATAGTGTCAAACTCAAATAGAAACAGATCCCCATGGGCTGCATTTTGACTTAGAAAACAATACACTAACATTATCTATGCTTTATTATATTTTATTTTGTTAAAACATTTTCCAATTTTATTTTAATCTAATTCAGGCTGTGAGATCAATTATGATGAATCCAGGGTCAATAGATTTTATATGATTTGATGCAGAGTAAATTAAGCAGAACCAAGAAAACAAAATACCCAAGAAGAGTAAGACAATGTAAATGGAAAGACTACAAAATAATCACAAATGAATGCTGCAAAATTATAAAGAACAAGCATGACTCCAAAGAAAAAATATGAGAAGACCCCACTCCTTTGGAGAGGTGAGAGGTCTGTGGGTATGGCATACTGCATATATTTTCAGTCTTTTTTGATGTACTAATCAGTTTTGTTGACTTTTTTCTCCTTTTTTCCTCTACTTCTAAAAAATATTATTTAATATATGGTATGGCCCTCTGAGAAGAGGGTGGGGGACAGAGAGGGATATTGGAAGAAATTCTGGTGATATAAAAAATAAAAGATATTGATCAAGTTTATTTTTAAAAAATATTTCTTTCATCATGATATTACCCTGGCTCAAATAAAATATGATCTACTGCCTACAACATTAAGTTTAAATGTATTTGCCTTTGTTCCAAATTCCCAAAACTAAAAAGAAGCCAGAGGCAGAGTAGAGTGGAAATCAGTTTTGGGCAGCTACTTACATTTCTGGTCAGTCAAGGACTATGGGATATTAAAAGAAATGAGCAGGTTTTAATGCAGATTTAATTCCTTGAAATATAATATTCTGAAAGGAATATAAAGAACTTTCTCTGAAGACATAATTCTGAGACCAAATAGTCATGAACATCTGAGGTCTTGTCCTTTAATACAAAGAAGTAGTAAGATAGGATGGGAAGAATGCTGGAATAAAAATTGTGAGATTTGGATTTCAGTTCCAACTCTGCTACAAATTCTTTGAGACCTTGAGCAAATCTGTGAACCACATCTATAAAATGAGAGGTTAAGACAATGGTGACAAATTGAGAATTGAAGGAAGGGGAGGTGAGGGAAGGTTGGTAGGGAGAAGAAAGATAAGAACTTTAGCAGAAAGAGGATAATAATTCAAGGAGGACCCTCCCAGTTCTAAGATCCTGGGGGTTAAACTAAATATATACACCTTATTTATTTCTGTTTTTCTACCTTACTTACATGTTTTATGCTAAAGATTTCCAGTGGAACCTCTGCTCTTATATTTAACTGTTATTTTTCCTGTCAACAGAAATTTAAAGGATCATCCAACCCTCTAAGAAATAGCTATTGTTCCTGAAATATAAAAATGTTTTAAACTGAAATGTCTATTTGTTCTATATAACATTTAAGTTGGATTCTAATATTCCAGTGAAAGATACATATTGTAGGTCTCTGTCTCCAAGCAATTATCTCTGTATAACTCCTAATAAAAGTATATTTTCAGAATTATGTTGAAATAGGAAAAGTTTTTTTATGGACAATCCATGTGTTGTATACCAAAGGAGCTAACAACCTAAAACTAGGTCCTTTTGATGCCTGAGAAAGCATTAAACAATAGGACATTTGGATTCCAAATTGTGATTGAAATCTCTTAACTAGTAAGCTAGAATTCAATTCCTTCTACTTTGTAACCAGGACCTTTCCTAAAGAGTTCCTTATTAAGAAGAGTACAATTTTAAATTTTATATCATTTCAGTCATGTAATGGTTTCCCCAATAACATGACATGAAAACTCAACACCCTCTTTCCCTCCCTTAAACACAAATGCCCACTTGCTATTTTGACAAGAATGCTTACAACTTATTTTCAATCAACAAAGTGCAAATGGCCACATAATGAAGCTTTCATATGGCTAAAAATAAAGTATGAAACCAAGCATACCTGTGTTAGAAGCATGAAAGCATTATCAGCACGGAGATTTTTCTTTAGAAATTCCACACAGTGTGCCTCAAGAGCAGGAACAGCATATTTTTTAGCTGTATAAAGTGTGGTCATAACAGTCTCTGGTCCAATCTGAACTTCATCAGAATAAAGAAATCTGAAAGACAAAACATCATAGGTCCAAGTGAAATAAAACCTGATTTAACTGGCAAACACTCAAGTGCCTACCTTGTAACAAGGACTCTTTCTGATGGACTGCAGGACCTGCCCTCAAAGAGCATACATTTTTGGGAGATGGTACAACACACCAAGATACAAGACGAGTTACACAGTAAAGGCACATCACTACCTTTTGGCAGGGAAAGGAAGGTGGCGTGAGCGAAACCAGGGACTCAAGAGGTGGGAGAAGCAAGGGAAAGTGCTCCGAAGTGAGGAAAGACTGCAACCTGAGAAGCAAAACATCACGTAGAGGGAAAAGCAAAGAAGCCAGACCACAGATTAGGGCGCCAAGCTTGAAGGAAGTCCAACGCCCAACAAGCAAGTTATGGCCTTGGGCAACCAGTGCCTTGCCCACATCCCACGCTGGCAGCTCTGCCCTTTTTTATTAGAATGCAGAGATCCTCCCTTTTGCATCTAATTCACCAGAGCCTGACAAATCCCCAGAACTAGCTACATTCAGCAGGAAAGGTAAGTGAGGAGAAGAAGGGGCAGTCCTAGTCCTTCCACTCATACTCTAAGAGAGTGCACCAAATGTCGGGGTTTGGCTGGGTGATGAACTCACAGCGGCCTTTCTCTTTGGCAAAAGGCAGGCGGGTTTACTAGACGAGGTTCCAAATGAAGTCAAGAGGTAAGTATGAAACAGGTTTGAGAAAGCATATGGTCAGCTAGCAAGGAAGGGGGTCTAACAACTAACAAGGGAAAAGGCCCCTCATGGAACACACAGCCTAAAGAAAGGGAATCCTCCACGAGGTGGGAGGCAGGCCACATCCACAGAGGAGTGTAGCCCCCAAAAGAGTTAGCTAGAAGAAGGAAAAAGATACCCTGAGGCATGGGGGAAGGGAGGAGAGGAGGCAGATTTCAAGGGGGGCCTGCCCAAAAGGAATTCAGCAAAGATGGCTTGGGCCACGGACAGATTCATGGGGGAAATTTAATCTCGGGGGGTTGACATATGATTGGACACTGTAAGGTGGAGTTTCCCAAGACTTCCACAGGGGTGGGCCTGTTAAGGCTGAACCCTTCCGTGCTGTCCTCAGGGAATATTATAATTTTACCAGTATTTCAGACTAGTGATATAGTGACAGCTATAAGATAAAACAGGCTCACTGAAAATGGAAGGCATTAGCATTTGGGAAGACCAGGAAAAGGTTTAAGATGAAAGATGCATTTCATGTGCAGTAGATAGAGCACCAGCCCTGAAGTCAGGAGGATCTGAGTTCAAATCTGGTCTCAGACACTTAATATTTCCTAGCTGTGTGACCCTGGGCAAGTCACTTAACCCCAACTGCCTCAAAAAAAAATTCATTTCATTTTACACACATGAAGTTTGAAATACAGAAATGTCCTAGTGTGAGCTGATGATTTCAATCTGGACTTTTGGAAAGGGATACACCAAGAATGTAAAGAAAGAGAAGTCCAGGAACAGCTATCTGGATTGACATCCACATTTAGGGGATAAGACTTAGCTATATCTTGTAGAGAAGCTGAAGAAGTCGGATCAACAGGAGGAAGACTGAAAGACAATGGCCTTACAAAACCTGGCAATTAAGAAATTATTAGTAACCTTCAAAAGAGCAATTTCAGAAAGAGAAGAAGGGAGGAGAAAGGAAAAGGAAAGAAAGATGAAGGGAAAGATGGATGGTCGGAAGGAAAGAGGGGGAGGAGGGAGGAGGGAGACTTTATTAAGTGTTTGCTTACTATGTGCAGTGCAAAAAGAAAGAAAACCCCTGCCCTCAAGGAGGACAAGAAAAAAGACAGCCAGTGGGGGAGGGCGCCTTCCATGAGACAGAGGTTCCAGGAGGAACTCACCAACAGGGAAAGGTGCAGGCCTTGTGAAGGGACATCCCAGGCTGAGAAAGGCAGAGTGGGCTCTCTCTCTGGACAGGGGAGGCCCCGGGTTCTGAGGGAAGCTCCAGAAGGAGAGCAAGCCCGTTTTTTAAATCCATGGTTTTGAATCTAGGGTGAGGCAGAGAAAGAAGGCAGGTGGCCTAGAACCTTCCACACAGTGAAGGCTCCTTCAGAATGACTTATCCTAGCACTGCAATGGGAAAATCAGAGAGTAGGACAAGGGCTTGAAGGGACTGGCAGGGCCAGATGACATTTTTTAAGAGAATGTAGGAAGCCTAGACACCTTATGGCAGGGGGGAAGCAGCCAAGGGGTAAGGAGAAAGTGAATAGTAGAGGGGAAGACAGGGTGACTAATCTGGGTAAATTCCCAGAAGCAATGCAAGGGGAAGGCCCTAACAAAGAGAGAAGCAACCCTCCATCAAAGAATGAAGGAAAGGAGAAAGGGCTGGGAGACCTTAGAGGGCAATCGGGAGCTGTAGAGGCGGAGGGAAAGGAGGGATCACAACAGGTGCTGTCTAATTTCTGAGCAGAGGATGAGGGGACTTTGCCGGATGGAGAGCTGCGGGGAAAGGGATGGACGGCTGTCTAAGAGAAAAGGCACCGTTCTGCACAGCTGCTGTGAAGACCGCAAGGAGAGGGATTGGCAGAAGAGCCGCAATGCTGCCAGCTGCGCCCACTCATCTGAGGAGACTAACTTCCTCCAGTGGCTAAGAGGCAGAGGACTGAGGAGGTCACCAAGACCTAGAATGGAGCAAGGCATAAACAAGGAGACCCAAGGGCAGGAGATCCGGGAGAAGACGACGTTACACTCAAGTGTACAATATACTGAAGTCTAAAGGCAAGACTGCAGATGAGGAAAATGAGGTCAGAACAGGGGATGGACCAGCAAAAGTACCTGGAGTACCTGCAAGTCCAAAGACAGGCCAGGAACAGGTTTAGGAATGAGACAGAGGAAAGATAAATGGGCAGGGGTCAGAGAGAACTCAGAATCCTGCCTCACATTATGTAAGCTGTTATGGGCAACTGAAATCAAGAGTCTGACCTTCTCTGTGTGCAGGTGAGGCACACACCTGATGACAAGAAACCACAGAGTTTTCTTTAAAAAAAATGGCTATGAATAATATCACTGGCATTAAAGAGATAAAGATGATGTGACAGGTCATGTAATGTAAGAAACTTTAGAATGATAAAATTAATTTTTTCTTTTTTTAAACAGTATTTCATTTTTCCAAATACATACAAAGACAGTTTTCAACATTCATCTTTGCAAAACCTTGTGTTCTGAATTTTTCTCCCTCTTTCTCCCTTCACTCTTCCACAGGACAGCACACATTCCAATATAGGTTAAAAATGTATAATTCTGGGGCAGCTGGGTGGCACAGTGGATAGAGCACCAGCCCTGAAGTCAGGAGGACCTGAGTTCAAAGCTGGTCTCAGACACTTAACACTTCCTAGCTGTGTGAACCTGGGCAAGTCACTTAACCCCCACTGCCTCAGCAAAAAAAAAAAAAAAAAAAAAATTATCTTCTAAACATATTTACATTTATAAATGACTACATTAATTTAAATGTTAATCTTCTACATTTCTGTAATTTACAAAGCTCTTTTATATCCATAATTTCATTTTAGTTACCAAAAACAAAACAACTTGTGGCATAGGGAGAACATATGTAAGCATGATCAATTTACAGATTTAAAGGAAACTGAGGTTCAGTAATGGGTAGCATAATATTACATCTTAAGACTTCAACTTTAAAGAGTTGATTCCTCCTGATAAAGCAAGAGGTTTTTTTTTTAATCCACAGTATTATATTTTCCAATTACATAGTTTTTGTAAGATTTTGAGTTCCAATTTTTTTCTCCCTTCTTCCTTAACCCCCTCCCCAAGGTAGCACGCAATCTTTTATAGATTATACACATGCAATCATTTTTAGCATATTTCTATATTTGTCATATTGTGAAAGAAAAATCAGAGAACAAAAGAGAAAAACAATAAGAAAAAGTAAACAAAAAAGTGAAATTAGCATGCTTCAATCTGTATTCAATCTCCACAGTTCTCTCTCTAGATGTAGATGGCATTATAAGCTAAGTCTATCATAATTGATCATCACATAATCTTCCTGTTACTGTGTTCTGGTTCTGCTTGCTTTACTCATCATCAGTTCATGTAAGTCTTTCCAGGAAAAGCAAGAGTTCTTAATCATTTTTGTATTATGAATCCCTTTCTCAGAATGAGTTCAAATATATAAAACAAAGTACATAAGATTATTTTTAAAACTCTATGCTGAAATACTCTGTGTGTATGTGTGTGTGTGTGTGTGTGTGTGTGTGTGTAAATGTAAACAATTTCACATGGGGATAGGTTAAGAATTTTTACGTTAGGTAGACTTATTCAAAGTCAAATGTCAAATAAGGGACGAAATGGGATTTATTCCAAAGTCTTCTGACTCAGAATGATGTAACAGAAGCAGCTTTAAGCCTGGTGGTCAGAATAAATTCTAAGTAATGGTTCAACCAGTTACTATTTTTGTAACTTGGAGCAAGCCACAAAATCAGAGTAGTAAAGGAACCCAGAGGCCACCTAGGTCAACATATACCTGAAGAGAAAAAGCCTGCAACAAATGCTCATCGAGCCTCAATTTGAAGACCTTTAGTGACAGAGAAAACCACGACACCCAGAGGTAGCCCACTGCACTTTGGCATTGCTCTAATTGTAAAACAACAAACAAACCTACCAAACTCCTCTGTAACTTCTCTGTTTTCCCAGTTCTCTCTTTGGGGCCATATTCAGCAAGTCTAAACTATCTCGCACACAACAGCTCATTAGATAATAAAACTGCTAATCGCTTTCTAGTTTCTGGACTCAATATTCCTAGTTCCTTCAAAGCCACTTGACAAAATCGCTCCTGTTTTCTTTGTGGTCAACATATGGGCAACTTAGACATATTCAGGACTTGCTGAATGGTAGCATGATCTCTACTAACCTCATGATGCTGACTACCCTTCTGTGGACATTCTCCAGCTTCACAGTGTCCTTCCTAAAATATAGTGCCCAGAACCACACATACTCTGTATGTCGTCTGACCAGGACACAAGAGACTAAAAAACTCCAGAAATTAAGCATCTCTCAATAGAGGCTAAGATCATGGTAGCTTTTGAGATTGGTCTGTTACATTATTGACTCCTATTGAGCTTAAAATCTACGTTCCTCTAAAACCTTTTTGTAAGAGCCACTTGTTTGTTCAAAGCACACATCACCTACACTACATTTGTATAACTAATTCCTTTAACCCAAGATTAAGACTTCAAATTTATATTTATTAAATCTCATCTTAATATAGATTTGGCCAATTAAAATAACTTAGAGAGACTGTCTGGGACCCAGGTTGCTCTCCAATGTGCTAACTTTATTTCCTAGCTTCACATCATCATCTGATATGTGATAATTATTGTCATGAGATCAAAGAATCCTAGTTCTAGAACTACTAGAGACCTCAGAAGTTATTTAATCAGATCTCTTCAATGTACAGTTCAGAAAACTAACTCAGGGAATTTAATTGACCAAAATCATATAGGTAATACACGTCAGAGAAGGAAATATGAACCCAAGCTCCCTGATTCTAGAGACTGTTTTTCCCTAAACCAACCTGCCTCATATATATTTCTGCTTTTATCTGATTCACAGAAGAAAAATGAACATCAATAAACAGCCATGATCAGATCCCAAGACCTCTATCCTCCAAGTTGAAGTCACTTCATTAAAGATTCTTCTTTGGATCCAGTCACTCAACCAGGCCTGAATATATCTAAGTAGCCCATATTCTGATCACAAAGATAACATGAGTGATTTTGTCAAATGGCTTACTGAAATATAGGTGTATGCTATGACATTCCTCCATTCCAGTCCAAAACAAATGAGACTTGTCTGACATGACATTCTCTCGGGGGCAGTTTAGTACAACAGATCAAGAGGATCTGGGTTAAAATCTTTCTTACTAGCTATATTTATAATGTTGTATGATTCTCAACAAGTCACTTCATATCAATCAGCCTTGACTTTCATTTGTAAAATGGATAATAATGGTACCCAACTTGCAGATTTGTAGTAAGGACAAATAATAAATGTAAAGTACACTTTGAACCTTATACATATTAGCTGCTGTTATTATCATTATTGTTATTATTGAAAAAGCTACACTAGCTCTTACTACTTCCTTTTTTAAATGTTTACAATAATTCGAATGATTTATGATCTTATCACTGTGAGCATTCCCTCTAATTATGAAGATTGTACTCAGCCATGCTGGTTGATCCTGTACCACTCCTGTCTATATCTTCTCTTAGAATCTGCCACAAGGGGAGGGAGAAGTGTCTACCCAAAATGCTGGGAGTTTTCACTGCATTCTCTTAACACCACCACAATATCAATGGAACACATGGCTCTCAATTATCCTTTGCTCTAAGTGATACTTCATCTTTTTTAAAATCACATTTCTTTGTTGACATCTTTTATAAAACTTTGACAATAATTCCTCATTTATTATGTCATTACTCAAGCCTGCCAAAAACCCACTAGGTGATCCTCAACTTTGATTCTTCAAAGACTGTAAAATTCTATGACATACAGCCATCCTTCAAATAGAACAATGATTTTTTTAAAAGATTGAATTTCATGGCCAATATGGAAATATGGTTAAAATGACTATACATTTATAAGCTATATCAGATTGCTTACTATCTTGGAAAAGGGGGAAGGAGGAAAAAATCTTGTAACTTCAAATCTTACAAAAAATGAATGTTGAAAACTACATATATATATAATTGGAAACATAAAATACTATTGAAATTTAAAACAAAAATAAATGGAAAAGATGAAATTTTGTTTTAATCTAAAAAAAAACCAAAAAATGTTCACAAACCATCTCAATAACATTCTGAAATTTGTCAAAAGTTGATATCAAGCTTACTACCTCAAGAGTTGGGTTTGTCCTCTTTCCTTTGGTGAAAAACTGGGAGACTTTCCTTTTCCTAATCTTCTGTTTTTCTGCGCTCCACAATTTTTCAAAGATCATTCAGCAATTACAATTTACCAATTCCCTCAGGACTAGGGTATGGTTTCTCCAAGACTGATAAGAAACTTGGATAAAACCTTCAGCTGCTGATATACAAACTCTATTCCTTATCCTTGGCTTGGGCTCTCTCACACCCACTTCAAAGCCTACTACCAATCCCTCCCAATGGACCCTTTAGAATTCTTGCTCCATACTTTTTTTTCCATACTAAATCACTTTTTTTCTCCAACCTTCCATATTTTGGCCCTTACTGAAAACATGGCTCCTTCCCAAAGACACAGCTCCTTTTGATCCTCTTTCTAGTAATGTGTATCCTTTTGCTAATACCTAATTCATTGTGAGTGGGAGAGTCATAATAATACTCCTTGCTCCCAATTGCCACTTCCAAATCAAGGCTCCCTCTGTTACTCAAATAAACAACTCTTCAACTATAAGGTTCATTTTATCCAAATTTATCAGGCAATTCAGATGCCTGTGGCTGTTGTCTTTTCTTTTTTTTTCTTTTTTCTTTTTCTTTTCTTTTCTTTCTTTTTTTTGCTGAGGCAGTTGGGGTTGAGTGACTTGCCCAAGGTCACACAGCTAGGGAATGTTAAGTGTCTGAGATCAGATTTGAACTCAGGTCCTCCTGACTTCAGGGCTGGTGCTCTATCCACTGTGCCACCTAGCTGCCCACCCATGGCTGTTTTCTATAGATCACCCTCCCCTCCACCCCCAGAATGTTCTTTCCTCAAGAAAATCAGTGTCTGACTTAAGTCTTCCTTTCCATCCCAATCTTCACACTTAAGAGTACTTCAACATATATACTAATAAGGGGCAGCTAGGTGGCACAGTGGTTAGCCCTGTGCCCTGAAGGGCACAGCCCTGAAGTCAGGAGGACCTGAGTTCAAATCTGGTCTCAGACACTTCCTAGCTGTGTGACACTGGGCAAGTCACTTAATCTCATTTGCCTCAGCAAAAAGAAAAAAAAAAAACCCAAAACATATATACTAATACTTGCTCAAATGTATGAAAGCCCCAGCTCCTCAATCTATTCCAATCCTGTGACCCACTCTAACTCAACTAGAAGATCCTCCCACCTTTGACCTTTTCATCACTCACAAATATTTTCACTTCCCTGGTCATTACTCACAGCCTTTTTATCATTCCAACTTTCCCTCTGCCTTGACCTAGTTTCATTAAAACCACAATTCTCCCTATTCCTTAGTTCTTTCTATCACCCCAGCACTGACTAACTCTGTTTTCCCTTCGCTTCCAGTATTCCTTGATGAACCAGATAGAATCAAGAAAAATATATACAGGCAACTAGGTGTTGTAGTAGAGCACCAGCCCTGAAGTCAGGAGGACCTGAGTTCAAATCCAGTCTCAAACACTTAACATTCCCTAGTTATGTGACCTTGGGCAAGAAGAAAGAAAGAAAAATTTTTGCAGGCACTACAAAATCTTTTCATTAAGAAAAATGTAATCCATGACTAAATTAATTTCCCTTTTACTATGGCTAATGTTTTCTCTTGTATTTTCTGTGTCTTAGGGCACCAGAGAACACAGTAAAGTATGGACCTGATAGTTTCAGCCTTACTTAACATAACGAGCTTTTATGGAAGGCTGCATTATCAAAACTGTGGCAAGACATTTAAAAAAGCAATGAAAGCATTTTGCAATACTATGACAGTCTTATTCTTATTGAGCTATCTGCAGTACAGTGAATTGTACCCATTCACTCATCCTGAATGAGATTCCCAGAGGCATGGCTATAATCTCCAGGAAATAAGATGGTGACCAGCAGAGACTTTACTTAGCCAGCCGGAGAGGCAGTGATCACAACCAAAGAGTAATAAGGTTATTATTGAAGAAATCTCACCAAACAGTTTGCCATCTTTAAGAATGAAAATCACTGAAAGACTATCCTCTATCAACCATCCTGCAAGGGAGAGGGATGAAAGGAGGAAAACGGAAAGTACAAAGGAAGACAGAAAGAGAGAGAAGGGTGATAGATGGAGATTATCAGGAGAAATAGGGTACTATCCCTGTGGAATTTAAAGTCAACATTATTCCTTTTACTTTCATTGTACCAAAAAATCCATTAAAAAATACACACACACACACACACACACATATATCATATATATATACACGACTATTTCTTCTGCTCACACTGAAAAGGGAAAGTAAGATATATTAGGATGGTATGATAAGCAAAAATGAAAATAATCCAGCTGAGGGAAATAGTTCAAAACTAGGGACACCAAAAGACAAAATTCTTGGCTGGTAATGAGTCAAAACTAGGACTACCAAATCCTGCTTGATCTTATGCTATCCTATTTTCAATACTAGAGCCACCTGGTGATTTGCATCCCCCAAATTCTCAAACTAAACCTAAAAGAGGGAGGGAAGGGTGATTGACAATATAATTAAGCACTGGTAACACAATGTAATCAAATCACATTAATCAACTGCAATAGTAAATCCCAAGATTTTTTTCTCCCTCCTCTCCCTTTTTTCCTTCCCAAAATGGTAAGCAATTTTATGTGGGTTAAACATTTACAATAATATTAAACATATTTCCATATTAATCATGTTGTGAAAGAACTATCAGAACAAAAGGGAAAACACACACACACACACACACATAAAAAAGCGAAAATAGTATACTCTGATCTACATTCAGTCTCCATATTCTTCAATAGCATTTTCCATCATGGAAATTGTGCATCCTTGCAATTAGATTACTGTATTGCTGAGAAGAACTAAGTCTATCAAAGTTGATTATCACACAACGTTGCTATGACTTATTGAATGTTCTGGTTCTGCTCAATTCACTCATCATCAATTCATGTCTTTCCAATTTTTCCTAAAATCTGTGGCCTCATCATTTTTTATAGAACAATAGCATTCTATTATATATATAAGAACTCAATACTGAAAGAGTTAAAAACTGTTTTAACATGTAACTGGAGGGAAAATAAAATATTAAAAAATATTGTGTTAAGCAACAGGAGAGATGAAATGGCACACAGATTCAGCCCTGGCCTTCATGGAGCTTAACCCTGTAGCAAAGGAGTGTCCAATCTTGTTACAAACTGCAATGTCAGTAAATGATCATGACTTTACATAAAATCCATCTTAGAAAAATAAAATCTCTTAAAAATTAACCCTGAAACAACTTAATCTTGACCAAGTCATAGATAAACTAAATACTTAAAGGATGGGATTGGGGGGAGGAGAACCTGGAAACACTTTACAAATATTATTTTATCCTTAAAATAATCCTGGGAGGTACATCCCCATTTCACAGGAAGAAACTGAAACTGAAGGATGTTAAGTTATTTGCTCAAAGTCACACAAAGTCTGAAGGCCACATTTGACCTTAGGTTTTCCTGATTCCATATTCAAGGTTTTACTGTGCCACCTGACTACAACGTGCCTACAAATTGTTCTCAATGACCAAGAAAGGAGACCATCCACCAAATTCATTTTGTAAGGCAAACATTGTCCTGATACCCAAACTAGGAAAGAACAAAGCAAAGAAAATTTAACGACCAAGTTTACTAAGAGACTTCCACGCAAAACTTTTAAACAATCAAGCACTTACATATAGTTTATAGAACATATGGTCTAGACTACATACGGCGCTAGGCTCTGGTGACACAAAAACAAAGAATGAAACAATTTTATTCAAGAACCTTACATTTCAATGGAAAAGATAAAAAATTTATATGTAAGTATATACACACACATATATAAATACATAGTGCACACAAATACATAGAAAACTCAATAAAAATTATCAGTTGGGAAGATCAGGAAAGGCTTCTTATAGAAGTTCATGCATGAACTGCATTTTATTTATTTTTTTTATTAAAAGCTTTTTATTTACAAAACATATGAGTGATTTTTCTACATTGACCTTTGCAAAATCTTTTTTTTTTTCCCCAAGCTTTTCCCCTCCTTCCCCCC